>VDFB02379711.1:67412873-67451797 GCA_007258455.2 Sequoia sempervirens
TGCTATGTTATGTTTTTCTGACAAAAACAACACCAATTTGTGTACTTCCCTCGTTTGAACCCCTTAATCTCAACCATTTTCAAAATAAATTAGTAGTTTAGAAAGTAGACTAAGAGCACTTGAATCCTTCTTTTTGTTCCATCTCAAAATTTTGAGTGTAACTATCCTCAATTTCACGTCCAAGGTTAGTATTTCCTGATTTCAGAAAAGAAAAAAAAAAGTGACCACTTAAGCCCCCTTTTTGGGAACCATCTTGGTGCACTTACCCCTTGGTCAAAACCTATTTAGGTAATTAAACCTTATGATGAAATAATGAAATAAGGACATGAAACATGAAACATAAAATGAAGATACCTTGGAAGATGTCTTGGAATGTAAACCTACAAACTAACATGAAGTGGCCATGTAGAATGTAGATCTTGATCTTGAATTGAATATGAATGAATGCTTGCAAATATATCTTCAATGCTACATCAACACACTAGCTCTACAACATGCTTGATGCACTATGCCTTTGACATGATGATATGATCTTGAATTGTTGTAATAAAACCTTGATAATCTACCTTTGAATGCCTTTGAAATGCTCTTGAAGTGCTCTATAATGCTCTTGTGAAAGTTCTCTAATGATAACTTGAACTTGATAGGTGAAACTATGTGAATTAGCCTTATATTTATACTAAACTTAAGGTTTAACCCTAAAATTCAAATAATCCAAGCTGACATCAGATCTAGGATTCAAAAATCATAAAAATCTCTAGCCACAAATAAGTTCAAAAAGGGGTGTCCTAGGTAAGGAGGACCCATTGGTCCAAAGTGACGAATGGGTCCTAGCATAATTTTCTAGGACCAAGCTTTGGGGAGGTGAAATAACATTAAAAACCCACCTCAAATATGCCAAAAAAGGGGTGTCCTAGGTTAGGAGGACCTATTTTCCTAGAGTGGCAAATGAGTCCTTGCACAGTTTTCTAAGACTTCAACTTTTCTAATTTAAATGTTATAAAATATTATTAATGAGTGTTGGGATAGATCCTTGAAAAATAAAATTAATAAGGCTTGGATTTGAATTAAAGGGGCCAATTAAGCTTTAATTAACCTCAATAATTAATAAATCCCTAGATTAGTGTGAAAACTTGTAAGAAAATACTTTACAACACCCTAAATAAGGCACAATTAAGTCTATTTTATTAAAAAGGGCCCTAGACTCAATGTGAATTTGTAAAACAAATTACAACACTAAATTAAGGAAACATTAGGTTCGTTTATTGTTAATTATTCCCAAATGCAAGAAAAGGGGATTTTTTCATTAATACAAAAACTAACATTTGGTTTATGATGCATGTACCATTGAGTTTATCGTATTCATTAATTTTTGTTTTTTGTAGGCTCATCCAACAATCATAATTCATAATAATTCCCTACCAAGTGAAATCTATGTATCTCATGCCAAATTCGTTCTACACGCTTTGAAAAGACCAATGCTCTCAATTTTATTAGAATCCTCTTTCTTCCTTTTTTTTGTCATGCATGACAATAGATATTAAAAAGTGATATTGTATTTCATTATCGACCAGTGCATCTAGAGGCTTCTAAGGTATTTTGAGCATAGTGAAGTGTTTCTTGGGAATTGGTGGAGGTATGTGTAGAGCATCTATAGCATACCGACCATGGAATTTTAGAGAACCTTTCAAGGTTTGCAATTGTTAATGTTCATTTTTAAGCTCCATCATGTGTACTCAGTTGTCATAGGTTTTTAATGTGCATAAAGTGTTACAGACTGTGTCCAATGTATTATTGGCAAAGAGATAACCTTTCCATAGGTACAAAGCTTAATATTCCCCTCTCAGGTACTGTCAATTTCATATCAAATACCTTGGATATATTGCAATTCTTTGTGTCTTTACAATATATTGCAAGGGAAGTGCTTAAAGAACCTTTCATGGAAGACAATGCATTGCTTAAAAGTGTTCAATAGTATGATATTTTTAAATGCAAGGGTTATATTGGAGGGTTGTTTCCTAGAGAAGAGATTTTTTCTTGGTTTATGATGTGATTAAACATTCTTTTGAAATGAAGAGTGATATAATTCTACTCAAAACCCTGCAACATAATTCCAATGAAATTGGGTTAGAGATGTCTACAAAATTCAAGGAGAAATATTTTGTAATCCCATTTCTATCATCCCATGTGAGGCACCAAAATGTAATTGCAGCACCCAATCCTCAACTTCCTCAATTGGTGCAAGTTGAATCATCTTCTCGGAACCAATAAAGTGAAAACTCAGTGGAAGTTTATCACATGGAGGAATAGCTAGTTTTATGTGTAAATCTTAATAGATATATAGCCTATGTAATGAATTATATAAATCTTATCAACCATATGTAATATAGTATATTATAAAGCATGCTTCTGCTAGATTTTGTTCTACTGGCATCTTATGTAATTCTCATATTTTATATAATATAATATTTAGGCTTATGCCTTTTGCTAAAAAAAAACTCCACCTAGAAAACCAATTTCATTTCTTCAACCAAATGATAACCATGAGATAAGGTGAACACAATATTAAATTCATTGAAATCGAGGAGGTCAGACTAGAGTAGTAATATAAAAACTCTGTAAACAAAAAACAATCAAATAAATAATAAATTTTTACATGTAAAAACTCAATGCCAACATATCTATATTCACACATTCCAAATTTTATAAAAAACCTTATTATGAAATGATATCTCTAAAACAATATGAAATGTTATTGTTTGTGTACAAATTTTCTCAAAAGACATGATATGTTTTATCAACCATCTTGATCTACAGTCCTCTTCTAGATGATGATCTCCCTCCTTGAGTAGGAAGGGGAACTAAATTGTCCTGCATCCACCTTATTTCTTTAGAAGGTATTATTCCACCACAGTGAATAAAATTTGTATGTAATTTTATGATAATTTAAATTGATATCCAATTCATTAGAATTAATTTACAAAATAAGATCACCTTAATTTCTTTCATCATTCAAAAATGGATATTTATATTCCACATGCACTTACATACATTAAATTAATCATATCATGGAAATTTTATCTATTCCAAAATTTCAAATGAAAATCATAATGTTTAATTTTTTCATCTAATTATCTAAAAATAACTAATACAAATACAACATAGTTTAATTTTTTAAAAATAAGATGTGATATTATGGGTTTTTTTTCACTATTTAGCTCAAGTTCCTCAGATATTGTTTCATCAAGAAACCCTACCTCAATATAATGAACTTATCCTTTCCCAAGACATCTATTTCTAGATGACATTCGATCCTTGCAATTAAAGAACTTCTTCTCAATTTATTCATCACCTCAATGTTTAGTATGAATAGAAAAACCTTGGTCTACTATACATTTTTGTTAAAAGGATTCTTTGGAATGAAGGTTTTATCTAGAAATTATTCTTTTTCATAGAAGTCTCTAATTATTAAATTTTATTGATGGCCTCTTATAGGATATGTGGTGCAAAATCCTTGATAAAAAATTTATGAGATTCAACCAACACTTCAATGAGAAGTATAGTCAATATTTTCTCAATGATGTTTGGAACCATAATCAATAGATTTTAAAACTCTAATACATAGTCCTCTACTATGCCACACTATTTGACCTAAGTCTTTGAAGTTAACTTTACGATCCTTATGGTCAAGCCTATAAAACAAAAGTTTTTAGAATTATCATATGAGATGATGTATCCATGAACCAAAGTGATCATATTGTGGTACAAACACTCACATAAAATACCATCCCAATATAAGGTTGAAAATTTTATTTCTTTGTGGAAAGTATAAAGGTGTTGTCATTGATGTCAACAATGATGAATGATGAAGATATCAAGGATATTGAGAAAATTGTGAAAAAGAGGAAAAAAAGTTTTTGCAGGTTATGCATATGTAGTTGAGATATTGAGGAAGTGTTGTGAGTACATGGAGCTATTTTTATGTTGCAATGATTGAAGATGAGTTGGAATGAAGTAATGTGTTGAGATGATGTATCTAGTACTTGGTTTCCAAGTGCTTTTGAGAAAATTTGATAAACAGATAAAATAGTGTTGTGCAAGTGTTCAAAATGTTCTCTGAGATGTGCTCTATGTTTCTTGTATGTTAATGCTATTCCTGTGTGGATATGATATGTTGTTCAAGGTTGTTATAGGTTTCTATATTCAAAATTTTGGTTTCTGGATCATTGTATAGTGTGAGATATTTTCAATAATGTGTGAACTAGTCTTCTAGTGATGTTTTCTATAGCTTGGGAGAAATGTATTTGATCCACATTTCTGCATAATTTGGCTTTAGGTTGTGTGGATTTGGGAAGTTTCTTATAATTTTTGTATCTTTCAGAATTTAAGGTTTCACTTGACTTCATACAATACAATATGTTTTTTATGTGTTAGTGTATGAATAAGGTTTATCAAATGTTTTGGGTTGAAAAATTTATATGTTGTAATTTTGAATGAATTCTTTATTTTTCTTTTGGTGGTTTGATGTTTATTCAATATCATGTTCAAGTTAATTTTTTTGTTCAATTTTTTTGGATTGATTTAAGGAAGCGTGTACTTAATGTTTATGGTGTTTAGCATGGGTATTGGGTGACCTTGTGTTAGAACTACATGTGAGGCTTGTGAAAGAATTTTGAGATGTGTTGGGATCTATTTGGGTCCTAATTAAGGATTTATATTGGGTTGCCTTCATTCCTATCCATCATAGGAATATTTAGGTGCCTACCTAATTTGAATTTGCAAGTGTAACAGATAGTTGCTAACCTTTGAGAAGGTTTTTGAGATTGAGGTTGATATAAAAAAGAGTAATTTTTTTTGTGAGATGAAATAAAGAAACAAGATAGATGTGAGATCGATGCAAGTGATGTGTGTGATGTGAATTTGAGCAGAGTAGTGCAAAATTCAAGTATTAGATTCTTGAAGGTAGTGAGTTGAAGGTGTCTGAAATATTTCATGCAAGGCTATGAAAGTGTTGGAGAATTTGTGGTGGATTCCTTGTTGTATTGAGAATTTTTTCTCTATGTAACATTTCTCTTCTATCTTCTTGTGTTCTTTCTATGGCAGTGATCCCTAGCTATGAGCCTTTTTGGACAATATGTCCTATTCTAGCAGTGAGCCCTTGTACTAGTTTTGTTATTACTTATATTGTGATCTATTCCTCATTGTGGTTTTTCCCTCATTGGGTTTTCCATGTAAATCTTGTGTTCTCTTGTGTATGGTGTTGTTATTTCATTTTTTTTATCTTCATTTCATGTTTAATCACTTTAATAGAATAAGGGTTTAATGAATGCATGTGGATCTGATTATTATTGAGGGTTTTGATGTTTTAATTTGCTACAATAGATTCAGGTCCCCCCTCTCAATTATATTTTTCATTAAACAAATTGTATTAGAGAAAGGTTCCTTGGAGAAGAGCTTAATTGATTAAGGTAGATCCAAGATGGCGAAGAAAATTGATTGCACTAGATTTGATGGAATAGACTATGCATTCTGGAAGACAAATATGGAAGGATATTTGGAAACTCATGGTTTTGAAATTGAAAAAGATATAAATAATTAGTATGTTGCACCTCTGAATGGTCTAGGAACAAGTGATGAGATCAAGGAACATGAAGTAAATGGTAAGGAAAGATTTATTCTAATGAACAATCTTTCAAATTTTGAATTGGTTAAAGTTATTAACCTAAAGATTGCTAAAGATGTTTGGGATAAGCTTGAAAGTATTTATGAAGGAGATGAAAATGTTAAACATGCAAAGTTACAGAACCTAAAGGAACAATTTGAGACTATGTGAATGCCTGAAGATGAAATGATTTCAACCTACATGCAAAGATTTCATGAACTGGTAAGTGTTATGAGAGGTCTTGATGTACAAGTTAAAGAACCTACCTAGGGTGGTAAAGAAAGTTCTCATAAGTCTTCTTGATTCATACAGTGAATTTAGGTATCTACTATTGAGGAAGTTGCAAATTTTAATACTTATTCTAGAGATCAGTTGATTGGTACAATAAATTAATTTGAAATGAGAAAGTTGGGTTTGAAAAATGGTGCAAAAGGGGAGACTACAAGTCTAAGGCCCAAAAATCATAAAATATCTAGAAGATTCAGATGGAGATGATCTTGATGATGCGGAAGCTAAATTTTTAAGGATGAAAAAAGGCATCAATAAGTACAAAGGTAAACTAACTTTCAACTATTTCAGTTGTGGAAATGTAGGTCATTATGCTTCTAGATGTCCAAATAGAGATGCGAACAATGAGAGTAAAGAAAATAAAGGAAATATGATTAAAAGAGATTTATGTCAAAGAAGATGTCAGTATATCTAATGATGAATCTAATTATGGATATTTTGATGATAATGAATTATTTTTCTTGGCTATAAAAGAATAATAGTTATACTAACCTTGAAAGTTGTGTGAAGGAAAGTATTTTGGAGAAGAAGGATAAGATTGAAGGTACTTTGGTATCTACTTTTCATGTTAAATAAGATAAGAATTATTGGGTTGTTGATAGTTGATGCTCTAATCACATGAGCAAAGAAAAAAGTAATTTTGTTAAACTTGAAAAGTATGATGGTGGATTAGTTAAATTTGGAGATGATTCAGGAGCTAAGATTTGTGCAATAGGTTCAATTAGTTTTGATGGCAAGCATAATACTGAAGATGTTTACTATGTTAAGGGTTTAAGGCATAATATTTTGAGTGCTGGAAAAATGTGTAGCAAAGGATATAATATTGTGTTTAAGGATGAAACATGTGAGATCAAAAAAGGGTCTATAATTGTGATTGCTTCTAGTAAGAGGACAGATGGAAACATCTATCAACTTAAGGGAACTAATGGTCATTGCTTTATGTCTCAGATTAATGACAATTGGTTATGGAACTAAAGGATGTGTCACATGAATTTTGATATTTTGGTGAGCATCAGTTTAGTTCATGTAGTAAGAGATCTACCAAGAGTTGAAAATAATTTCAATGTTGTTTGTAGGAATTCTCAATTTGGAAGGCAATTAAGGAGTAGTTTCAAAGGAAAGGAACAATCTACTACTAGACTATTAGAATTAATTCATACAAATATTTGTGGTCCTACAAGTGTGAGAATTCTACAAGGTGACATGTATTTTATGCTTTTGATTGAAACCTATGGTTGAGAATGAAATGATTATGAAAATAAAATGTTTGAGGTATGACAGAGGTGGAGAATTCACCTCCAATGAGTTTGACATGTTTTATGAAGTTCATGGAATAAAGAGGCACTTGTTTTCCCTAGAACTCCTTAGTAGAATGGAGTGGTCGAAAGGAAAAATTCAACAATTCAAGAAGCCGCTACTGGAAATCTACTAGAGAGAAACAATTTATATTGTTCTTTACATGATTAATAGAGTTCAAGAAAAAGCTAACACCACAAAGACTCTCTATGAGTTATGGTATGGAAGGATTCCTACTGTCAAGTACTTTAGAGTATTTGGAAGCAAATTTTATATTAGGAGAGATGAAGAAAACTTAGGAAATTTTGATGCAAGGTTTGATGAAGGTATCTTCCTTGGATATTCTACTAAAAGCAAAGCTTATTTATGTTACAACAAAAGGTTGAGAAAGATTGTTGAAAGTGCAAATGTTAAGGTTGATGAAAATTTGTAGAATTCAATTGCAGTAGATGGATATGTGTCAAATGAACTTGATAATAAGAAGAAGAAGAAAAAGATGAAGAAAAAAAAGTGTAGAGCGAAGAGGAAGAAGCTTGGAGAAGACTCTAGGACCCTAATTATGTGCAAAAGAATAATTCCAAAAATCATATCATTGGAGACAAGAGGAAAGGAGTATTGACAAGAAGCAAAGCTACTGAAGTTGAAGTAAATTTTTGTTAATTTTCTAAAGTTTAACCTAAAATGGTGATTGAGGCATACAAAGATGAACATTGGATGAAGGAAATGGAAGAACTTATGCAAATTGAGAAAAATCAAACTTGGGAATTGGTTCCTAGATCGGAAACCAAGAACATAATTGGAACTAAGTGGGTATTCAAAAATAAGTTGAACGAGAATGGAGAAGTGGTAAGAAATAAGGCAAGACTTGTGTGTAAGGGTTACTCACAAGTGGAAGGAATATACTTTGAGGAAACATTTTCCCCTGTGGCTAGGATGGAAGCTATCAGAATGTTTTTTGCATTTGTAGAATGCACGAACTTTAAAATTTATCAAATTGATGTGAAGTCTACTTTTCTGAATGGTAAATTGGAAGAAGAGGTTTCCATGGAAAAACTAGAAGGATTTCAATTGTCAAATCAATTGGATATAGTGTGTAAATTGAAGAAGGAATTATATCCAGGTTGAAGCAAGATCCCAAAGCTTGGTATGCAAGATTGGATAGATATTTGATACAACAAGGATTCAGTAAAGGAACCGTAGATAATAATCTTTACTTCAAAATTGAGGAAGAAAAAATATTGATAGTAGTGGTATATATGGATATGTGTAAGAAATTTTCTAAAGAGATGTAGAAAAAGTTTGAAATGTCAATGTTTGGGGAGATTAATTTCTTCCTTCGGTTACAAATCAATCAAATAGATAAAGGGATTTTCATTTCATAGTCAAAGTATGCCAAAGAGATGTTGAAGAAGTTTGGAATGGAAGACTCCAAACTAGTATGCACTCCTATGGTGACTAGTTGTAAATTGAGCAAAGATGATGATTCACCTAAGGTTGATCAGAGCAAATATAGATCTATGATTGGTGGACTCTTGTATCTAACTGCTACTAGACTCGATATCATGCATGCATTTTTTCTTGTGGCTAGATTTCAAGAAGAACCTAAAGAAACACATGTTGCAATTGTGAAGAGGATATTCAGATATTTAAGAGGAACTTTGGATTATGGCTTGTGGTATCCTAAGCCTATTGATTTCATATTAAGTGCTTATACAAATGTAGATTGGGTTGATTGTGTTGACGATAGGAAAAGTACAATTGGTGGAGCATTATTTCTTGGATGTTGATTGGTGTCATGGTTAAGTAAGAAGCAAGATTTGGTTTCCTTATCCAATGCAAAGTCTCAACTATATTGAAGTAGCATCATGTTGTACACAAGTTTTGTGGATGAGATAAACATTGAAGGATACAGAGTTGTAGATGATGAGCCTATATCTATCTTCTATGATAATATAAGTGCAATGAACATTTCAAATAACCTAGTGATGCATTCAAGGACAAAGCATATATCAATTAGGTATCACTTTCTAAGAGCAAAGGTTATGGAGAATGAGGTAAAACTTGAGTATGTACCTACAAAGGATTAGATTATTGACATATTTACTAAGTCTCTTCCTAAGGATACTTTTGAGTATCTTTGGGAGAAATTGTGGGTTATTTCCCTTCCTTCTCTGAACTAGATGCATATGGAGATGCATTAGTCTAGTAGATCTATTGATTCATCTATTTTTTAGACTAATGATTGGTGGCTACCTCTCAAGGGGAGTAGGTAGTTTCATGTGTTGTCATTGTTGCAAAGTTGTTGAGTTGATTGGGTGTACTCCTAAGGGGGAGTATTCAAATCAAGTATCTTGGTTCAATTTCAAAGGGGGAGAATAATGCAAAAAAAAATCCTTTTCCATTGATGTCAAAGGGAGAGAAAGTATCATGTCAAAATTTGTATCTATTTAGGGGGAGAAAAGAAAGGAAATCATAAGAGAGTGTGTTCAGAGTTGTGTTGTCTTTGATGGTTTTTCACATCTTGTGTTTCCATCGATGAGAAATGGGGAGATTGTTGCAAGTATAAAGATTCAACATTGTCATTGATGTTAACAAGAAGTCTACAGGTTTGTGTTATAATTGATGTCAACTATATGTTGATGAATGATGAAGTTATCGAGGATATTGATAAAATTGTGAAAAAGAGGAAAATAGGTTATTGTAGGTTGTGCATGCGTAGTTGAGTTACTAAAGAAGTGTTGTGAGTACATGGAGCTATCTTTATGTTGCAGTGTCTGAAGATGAGTTGGAATGAAGTAATGTGTTGAGATGATGTCTTTAGTACTTGGTTTCTAAGTGCTTTTGAGAAAATTTGATAAACAAAGAAAATAGAGTTGTGCAAGCGTTCAAAATGTTGTTTGAGATGTGCTTTGTGTTTCTTCTATGCTGATGCTATGCTTGTGAAGATTTGATATATTGTTCAAGGTTGTCAGAGGTTTCTATATTCATAATTTGGATTTTTGGATCGTTGTATTGTGTGAACCAATTTTTTAGTGATGTTTTTTGTGGCTTGGGAGAAATGTATTTGCTTCACATTTTTCCACAGTTTGGCTTCAGGTTGTGTGGATTTGGGAAGTTTCTTATAATGTTTTTTATCTTTTAGAATTCAAGTTTTCACTTGATTTGGTACAGTACAGTGTGTGTTTCATGCATTAGTGTGCGAATAAGGTTTATTGGATGTTTTAGGTTGAAGTATTTCTTTGTTGCAAGTTTGAATGAAATATTTGTTTAGATTTAGGTGGTTTGTGGTTTATTCTAGATCATGTTCAAGTGAATTCTTTTTTGGAAGTTTCAAATTGATTTAAGGAAGGGTGTACTTAATGTTTATGGTGTTTAGCACAAGTGTTGGTTGACCTTGTGTTAGCACTACATGTGAGGCTTTTCAAAGCATGTTGAGATGTGTTGGGATCTATTTGGGTCCTAATTAAGGATTCATATTGGGTCACCTTCATTCCTATCAAACATGGGAATGTTTAGGTAACAACCTAATTTGAACTTGTAAGTGTAATGGATAGTTGTTGACCATGGAGAAGGTTCTCAAGGTTGAGGTTGATATAAATAAGAGTATTTTTTTGTGAGATGCAAGAGAGAGACAAGAAAGATGCAAGATCGATGTTAGTGATGTGTGTGAAGTGAATTTGAGTAGAGTAGTGTGAAATTTGAGTATTGGATTCCTAAAGGTAGTGAGCTGAAGGTGTCCAAAATATTCATGCAAGGATACAAAAGTATTGGAGCATTTGTGTTGGATTCCTTGTTGCATTGAGAATTTTTTCTCTGTGTAACATTTTTCTTCTATCTTCTTGTGTTCTTTCTATGGAAGTGATCCCTAGTTGTGAGCCTTTTTGGACAATGTGTCATATTCTAGCAATGATCCCTTGTACCAGTTTTTTATTACTTATATTGTGAGCTAATTCTCACTGTGGTTTTTCCCTCATTGGGTTTTCCATGTAAATCTGGTGTTATCTTGTGTATGATGTTGTTATTTCAGTTTATGTTATCTTCTTTTCATGTTTAATCACTTTAATAGAATAAGGGTTTAATGAATCCATGTGGTTTTGATTACTGTTGAGGGTTTTTATATTTTAATTTGCTACAAATGATTCACCCCCTCTTAATTTTCTTGTTCATTCAACATTATTCATCTTCAATCATTTATCTAAGAGATGGATGTGTTTATATCTTCTATATCCACACAAAGGCTGAAATTTTTTAGATCTGTCATAGGGAAAGAGTGTCAATTTCCCCCAAAAAAATTGTTTATCTCTTTGAAAGGCTTACAACCTAAGATCAAGTTTATAACCATTTTAGAATTTCTTCATATTCATTAATTTTTGAGTGAAATTTCACTTCATACCTCCTGAAGAATATTTTTGTACTCTATATGTCAAGCATTAATATTATCAAATAGTGAGTTTTACATTTCACATCTAGAGCCTCCTTCTCCTTTTTCAGAAAGGTAGATTGGGCTAGCCTTGCAATTGAAATAAGAAAAGTCCTTTATGGATGGATTTGAGTGACATATATATATTATTACCATTAGAAGCACTTGCTTCACCCATCAATTGTCTATGTATATTCATATTACTATCCATCTTGTGAAATAAATATGTCATAGAAAGTATCAAATCAAACTTTATTTTAGTCCAAACCTCCAAGTTTTCATCTACATTCATTCTCCTCTCTCTTTCTACCATATTTTTATGCTCTAAAACAAATTATGTAGGAGATGAATAAATTTCTAAACTATCTAAAAATTAAAAAAAATCTTGATATTCATCAAGTGATATCTAGTTTCTCTGTCACTATAATACATAAAACAAAGATATATAGAAATTTATTTTTAATACATAGACTTGTAATATCATTAGCTTTAATACCACTTTAATGTCCCAATCCAAAATAATAATGTAAATCTAACTTGAAAAATATTTAAACCCTTTTCAAATGTTATGTATTTGGGAAAAATGTATTAGGTTTTAATATCTAACTCAAATTTAATCATATTATTACCATTAAATTCTAATAAATAACCCTTCAAATAACACATGTAACTCTTGATTCTTTCCTTATTATAATCAAATCTAATAATACATGTAAAATAAAGTATATTAAATATAATAGTAATACAATGCAGCTAAATTTGTGAACAATGAAGGTATGATGCAACTTTTGAGTGAGATCTGTAAGGAAAGCAAAGGTACGGAAACACTTTCCTAACATCAAAACCACAGGGAAGTAAGTAGATAGTACTTTTAATTTTCTAATTACAATCCAATTAAGACACACATTTAAGATTTACAGAAACAGATAAGATACTCAAAGACAATAAACAACAAATTTACGTGGGAAAACCCTTTTAGGAAAAAACCCACCACACCAAGCTAAATCTCTTTGTATTACAGTAGCAAAAGATTACATACAATTTAGAGATACAACTCTCTGGTTGTCAGTTCTTAGTAGCTACATTCACTGTTCATCTAGTTATAGAAAATCTCTCAACAATTCAATTTCAATCATGTAACTTCAAATCAGAATCAATCCTTTAAATCTTATCACATTCTGATTTTTTCCTTCTGTTCATCCTTATCCGCCATTATCTCATCGTAGAAAATTTTCATGCATTTTCAGATTTTTCCTTGCATGCAATTTTTCTCTAGCGTTGCAACTGATGCAAAAATCCAATTGTCATCCGTTTGAAATCCGCTTCCTCTGATTGGTCCAGTGGGATGCCACATAGGATGGTCACACAGTCAATGATGATCAAACTTTGTTGGCATATCGGTGAGACACTAATAGTGTCTCCCTGATGCCACAAAGTTTCTTTGTCGATATCGACTTAAGTCTCCAACAGTCGGCAAGACAACATAACGAGTGTCACATGTCATACCGAAACCATCGATGTCCATTTCATTCCTATTGGCAAGAGTTTCCCTTATCGGCGAGACTCATATCGAATGCACACAAGTCATATCGATCAGACATTCCATTGGCAAGACATACCGATCTTTGCTAGGACCTCTCACCGAACCTTCATGTTACATCGATGAGCATTTGTTGTCGGCAAGACCTTCAAACTTCGCTGTGACCTTTCATCGAGTTCCATCATGTCTTACTGAGTCGGCGAGACTTATTCAAGTCGCTGAGACCTTTCATCGAGCATCACCAAGTCTTACCGAGTCAGCAAGACTTATGCCCTTTCGCTGTAACCTTTCTCCGAGCACCCCATGTCTTACCGAAGACAATTGGTGTGACTTATCCAAGTCGCCAAGACTTCTCAGTGAAGTCTTTTGTCACCGCGAAGGCACCATGAGAATACTCCCATCGGTGAGACTTTCCAGTTTCGTTGAGACCTCTCCCCGATGATCCTTATGTTAGCTCGACGTCGGTGAGACTTACATCGGTCGCCAAGACTTCATGTCGAAGTCTTTGAAGTCACCACGAAAACCCCACGTGAACACCCATTCGGCAAGACATTCTATTTGCCAGGACTTCATCCCGAGAGCCTTGTGTTTCCCTGATGACCAGATGCTATCGGTGAGACTTTCACCATTCATTGGGACCTCTCCCTGACACCCATGAGTTAGCCCAATAAGATCAAACGGTTGCCTAGAGATCTCCATTCACCGAAAGGTCACGCCGAACATAGAAAGTCACAGTGATAGACTTGTCGGCAAGACATCAACCCTATCACAGTGATATGAACATTTTAAGAGCTTCAGAACAGTTGGTCGGCCAGACATCCATGATGTCACACTGACTTTTCCTTCAAGGAGTTTTATGTCAGTAGGATTGAGGAACATATTCCAACAAGATCATCCTCTAGCCAAAGGGGTGGTATCCTTTGACCTTTGAAATCAAAGGGATTTCATTCTATGAATTTTGATAAATTTATAATTTTCTATCCTTGGACCCACATGCTTTAACACAAGTCCTCAAAATGGATTATGAAAATAATTTGGTTAAGTATAGACAGTGATCCTGGATTAAAAAAATCACTCTTTTATATCCTCCACAAAT
This sequence comes from Sequoia sempervirens, assembly GCA_007258455.2. NCBI lineage: Eukaryota > Viridiplantae > Streptophyta > Pinopsida > Cupressales > Cupressaceae > Sequoia > Sequoia sempervirens. The sequence continues at coordinate 67,427,176 of VDFB02379711.1, forward strand.
AGAATGGTCAACCACCATGTACACATACAATTCCAATTTTGAACAGTGATTATGAGAAGAAAACATTTTATTTTGAAAGTGATGGCACTAGAAATAGACTACTAGAAATAATACAAGATGTGCAAGGAAGTTAGGAGGAGAATATAAATATTGGATGAAATATACAGGATCAAGGGTCAACCACATCCTAAGACTCAAACAATAGGATAAGGGATCAAGGGTTGAAAAATTAACATGACAATAAGGGAAAGGCCAAAAGTATGACATGAAGTGAAAAAAGAGGAAAGAATTTAAAAAACATCCTTAGGAAGGAAAAAAAAACATCAAATAAAAACAAGAAAGACACAAATACAAACCTAATATTCACAAACTTAGTTTAACTAGAAATGAGACATGACATAAAACCACTATGGTATTGAATAAGCCATGTACATCTAAACCACGATATTACAAAATCATGTACCTCTCATTGAATTTTTGGTACTAAGATCCATATTACACATTTATCCCAATGTTGCATAAAGCATACAAAGTATCTCAAAGAATGTCTAGCTCATATGATGCATGTATCCCTAAATTCCCTAAGTGCACCACAAACAAATATAAGTTTACATTATAATAATTATGTAAGGTGAAGAAAACACATTTTCCTAATACTGAAATTGTGTTATGGAAACTCTAAGACATATGAATGTCACTATGCTATGTTTTTGTTTTAATTATAACATAAAAGTTATTCATCCAGTTATTGACAATTAATGTCTTGTTAAAAATATTGGGGCATTATAGTTGTTGAATCAGTAGGGTAGAATTCCTTGCACTACCTATTGGATGCCACCAATCTCTCCTTCTCATAGGGGCCAATCCCATTATCCAAGTGTTGATATAATCACAATTCTTTTCCATCTCATGCCTCTTATAGTTCTCCTTTGTTAAAGATCTAGGGGAGGGTCCAAACACTATTTCCAACCCTCTAATACTTTGCAACCCTATGGTTGATGTGATGGTAGTAAGCAAAATGAAAAATTTCCCATCTTTGCTTTTGTGACTTCTCTTGTAAAGAATTAAACCCCCCTCAAAATGATACACACTAGGAGAAAACTAACAAGGTTGTTGTTGACAAGGGTTGGGACCCTTGCCAACTTGATGGGTAATAATGAGAATTGTGATCCACCACTATTAAATTTATTAATCTTGTTACTTAAATTTATTACTCTATCCATAATTGATCCATGTTAAAAATTTGTTTTATGATATTACTATAAATTTTTTCCTTACCTAAACTTTAAAATGTTATTCCATTTTATCCATCATATTAAAAGTATAATAAATAAAATAAACCATTATTTATAAAAGAGGGAAACAATTATTTAGATCTAAAATAAAGTGTACCTAGAAAATTAGGTGTAAAATTAAAACTCTTCGTGGCATTAATGTAATAGAAGAGAAAACACAAATTAAAAGTAATTTATTCTTTCTTATTAAAAAATAGCTTATAGTTTTTCTACTTCCCCCATTCCCCTACCTATTTTTTGTTAGAGGGTTTTATATCAAACTCATAGAATCATTCATCTACTTATTACAAGAGCACAAGCCTTAAGCTTAAACCTCTTTATCTAAGAACCAAGGACTAGGGGGTGTCCATTTGGTCAAAGTTACCTAGGGCACACTCAAAACCTCATCCCTTATGATGTTGGGACCTTGCACTTAGTAAAATCCGATCCTTGCTAAGGGAGAGGAGCCTATAGTGGGCCACCCTAATTTTGCACTTCTCAAAGTCCTATGTGAAAATTTCTAATCACTCCCAAATTTGTATAGCAGCTTATTTGGCAAGTCCCCTGCTTATAAAAATTGGTTTCAAGGCCACATCATCAAATATGATGCCACATCAACATGTTTTTTGTCAAGGTATCCAAAAAGGCCCAAAAAAAAGGTGAGACCAATAGTGGGTCACTAAGTCATGTATTATTGGTGTGCTGATGTGGCATTACATGATTTGTCAATTTGTGTACTTTATGGATAAAAGTGTTTTAAATTGGATATTAAGTGTAAGTTTATTGGTTATTAAGTCTACCTACTATGGGGCCCACTCATGCCTACTTCTATACCCACCATTAGACCCCTACCCATTATGAACCCCTTTCCCTTATACTTATTTAAAATCATTCAACTTCACCAAAATACCAAAGATCAATTGAGCACTTTTCCCCCTTTTTATTATCCACTTACAATTAAATAAATTCCTAAAATACAGATTTGACCTTCCATCAAAGTTAAATGAATCCTAGTGTAACAAACAAAACTTGGTCCACATGATCGTACCCATAAACTATTGCTACTATATTTTGTATACGATACGAAACTGCGGTTAAATAAAAAGATTAGTATCTCTATTCAAATAATAATATAAAAAGTCTAGAAATGCACTCAAGATCTTTGTGGTCACATATCTATCAGTAGCTTTAGAAAATATAAAATAGAAGAATACCAGCGTGCAACGACACACACAGTAATTCAGTCAACGGCTATCGTGTGAATGCAGTGAATTTCGATGGAACAATCCTTCCACCTCCTCATTCCGCTTCTCCAGTTCTTCTACTCGCCGCTTCAAATGATTGATGTAATCTATCGTATGTAGAAGCACTGTAGTTTTGCTCTTCTGCACCACATGCAAATGACAAATCTTTTAGTTGCCGTGGCTTTTTTTTTTTAATGATATTACAATTATTTTTAAATTTATTCGTGCATGGTTTTTTTCAATATTTTAAATCATATTCAATGATCTATTATCATTATCTTCTTTTTGATGACGGGTCATTGAGTGTGATTGGAAATGGACAAAAAAAAAAAACATTAATGGATCATTGAGTGTGATTTGAAACATCTAAGAAAAAATAATAGATCACTAACTCTGATCTGAAACGTGGAATGACAAACAATACATCACTGAATGTGATCTGAATCGTCAAGGTAAAAGAATAGGTCTGTGAGTTTGATCTGAAACATCAAAGGTAAAACAACAGATCACTGAATGTGATCTGAAATGTCAAAACTAAAACAATAGATCAGTACTGAATACGATCTGAAATATCGAAGCTAAAACAATAGATCACTGAATGTGATCTGAAACATCAAAGATAAAATGTCTCTGCAGTTTTACTCTTCTGCACCACATGTAGACAACATTTCTCTTCATTAACCTCTCACAACCAATTCACTTGAGACTGAAAAAATAAGGGAAACAATACCTTGGGATACGCTGGCAGTAGTGCGCGCAGAGCAAAAAATATATTATTCATCTCTTCTCTCCGCTTGCGTTCCGCCATCGCATGTTGAATCGCAAGCCTGTAGTAGATTTTATGATTAATGTTTACTCCACGTTTTCCACCATTGTTGGTATTTAAGGAACTAATTTTATGACTTTTTATGCAATTCAAGAAACGTATGCAGCGCTTGTGTAGGGCCTGGGATTTTCTGTGCATCAGGGAAGTGACAGGAGGCCTTTTATTACTCCTCCATTCTACAAACGCGCTTTTTCTGCTCAGCCATGGAATGGTGGTATTCATGAATTGTTTTGGCTGCACCAAGAATTCAGTGAAGGGAGTGTGAGGTTTATTGTAAGAAGACTCAGTGAAAACATCTAGTGATAGCCGGTTATCTGAACGGGTGGGCTTTTGGAATGAGTGGAAGTGGCATTCAGGCAACAAGGAAATAAAATTGTTTTCAAGGGTGCCCAGTTTCACACAAGAATTGGAACAAGATGCTGAAGACCACAAGCCATGATACTGAGTAGACACATAAGAAATGTTATTGTGGGATGAATCTTCACATCCTGTCTGCACTTGCAAATCCATGTCAAACAAATTTCATTAGACTTAATAAGCTAATTGCTTTATTTCAATGGTGTTCACACCTTCCACAACTGAAAACCAAAGCTATTAAGATAACTTATCGGACAAGATAGACTTACAGATTGTGTCTTCAAGTGTTGCTCCATCTGTATTTGACAATCCTTTCCAAGATTACGTTTGGATTGTAATCTTGGTAATGATTATATAACAAGGAGGAGAATAGCTTCAAGTTGTTTCTCAGATTGTCACTGACCGTTTCAAAATTTGGCAATTCCTTGTAATTCATCGTATATAACGATTCTTGCTTTATGATAGTGACGCAAGCCTTCATATGCTTCCCACGAAAACCACTTTGATATTTAATTTACCAACTCTTAATACTATTTGGTGTACATCACGTTATCATTGTTTCTGAGTCTTTGTTTAGTTCCAAGTCTTTGCCTCTGACTATATCATACTCGTGTCTTGACTCTCGTCGTTTGTTCAATTATTTGTTTGTCTAATGACCTATGGGCAATTAGTAAAAATGAGTCGTTAACCGTTTTATTATTGCAATTGAAAATGTTAGTAATGTTGACGAGTAGTTATATTATTGATTGAAAATAAAGTTTAGCAGAGAAGTCAGAAAAGAGTGTTCATTGTATATTTAAGGGAGACAAAAACAATAAAACAAGGAAATATACTATATAAAAGGTAAATTAATCAAAGTCAATATCAAAAAATTCAAAGTAAAATTAGTTGTGAAAGGGATTTATAATACAAATTCTTCTATTAAGACATATATGTTGCAATATATCTCTCTTAAATTTTGATATCTTATGCTTCTTGTCATCATTAGGTGAAATCTTTCTATTTGACTGGGTCTAATATGGAAAGAACCATCAAAATGCATGTTTTGAGACACAAAATAAATTGACTAGAATAAATATGGATTTGATAGTTCTAATGTTACTAGAAGCACCCACTAGTATCTCTTTATTCAAATGACAATGTATACCTAAAGATGATATAGTCTTCTATAATATTATATATTAGATCATTAAGAATCAAAGTTGTGGCCCATTGATAAGTAGGTACAACTTTCTTTAATACAAATGACATGACAATATAGAAAAATGTACTCCATGGAGCCGTAAAAGCAATCTTATGTTGTCTCTTTGGATTGGTTAGTATCTAATTATAATTTGAGAAACCATCTATAAATGAATTATTTTATATATAATAACAGAATCAACGATCATATCAATATTACATAAAGGAAATCATGCTAGGGTAATGCCTTATTTAAATCTATAATGTCAATAATATTTGAATATGTCTATTAGGCTTGGTTAACGAGATTGTCTTGGAGATCCATAGGGAGTAGATAGTGAGTGTAATAAATATTATTTTAAGTAATTTTTAAACTTTATCTTTCATCATTAGAGCTACCTTGAGATGTTTTTTCTATTTTTTGTTAATTTTTATGGTATTAGAATGAACTACAATTTCATGCATCATAATGTTCTTAAAGATGTTGGGGACGTCATCATAGTACCATGCAATAATATCATGGTAATTATGGAATGTAATGGAAGTATTATATCTCATAATCAAGTAGGCACTCACTAGTTTTTAATACTTTTATTGATCAAAATCATTCATTGATACAACCAAAGTTCTACCAACAACAAGGGTGCTCCTAAATCAAAAGGATAACCTAGCAACAAAGTAGTTTTCTCAAAATAAGAACAAGATTTCAATTATGATGGGAAACCCCTATCATGATGGTACTTTGAAAAATACTCATAAACACCCAAAATTTTGGCTAAATAATTAAAATTAATTAATTGATTTTTTTTGTTGCTTAGAATACCTAGGCTAGAAAATTAGGAATTGAGGAGCCATAAAAAGGAGCCTTGCAACTTATATTCTAATAACTTGAAGATCATTGGGTCCATTCTTGAGAAAAAGAAAAAAATCATACTATATCTATCTATAAATCACTAAATTAATAGAAGATGGAAATGTTCTACTTCTAATTATCATAAATATTTAGTTCATACAATATCTTAAGGTATTTTACAATACTATTTAGCTTTCTTATACAAGTTACCTTAAAAGGATAAACATCAATTATAAAACACTTCCACCTCAATAATAAGAGGTATTTTACTCCTCACTCTACAGCTATGAAATCTCAACTTAATTATAAAATGTTACACCTTTGACCTCAAGCTCCATAAGTAATCAAGTGTAGAGAACATCACCTAACCTCTTTAAACATTTAAAAATATTTCCCTAGTCTTATAGTTTTATGTGAAGGTGATTTAAAATATAATCTAGATATGTCTAACTAAGCTTGAATACCATACATGTTCTCATGTAGTACAAATATGAAGGCTATCAAAGTGAGTAGTGAAATTCTCGAGAGGGACAAGACAAGATCAAATACATTATGATGAAAATTAGAATAACAAAGATCTAGCAGTATTGTCTCCATGGTTAATTTAATCTTCTTCTTGTCATCCTCATTGGTTTCCTTAACCAAACCTTAGTATCAATATCCAAACTCATCTTTGGATTCTTAAGTTCTTTGGCTAGATATAGTAAGTGAATTTCCTAGTCACCTTCTTAGATCTTGTCATGTTGTCACACATGAAAAGATTCACCTCCTCATCAAGTTCTTCTCTTAACTTGTATTTCCACTTGCCACCTTCCTTGCCAACTCCTAAAATAGACTCCAACACCATAAAATAGGCAAAGAATATATTAGAAAATCCATACAAGAAGGTGTATAATTAGTATAACTAGATTCTCCTTTAATAATCTCACGTTCTCATTTTAGATTCCTCTACCAACGTAAGACTATAAAAATAAAATAGTTAAGTTTCAACTTATATAAGTCAAAATGTTTCAACACTAATGGGATTATTTTTATGGAAATATCACCCATTCAAGTATGCTAGAAGTTTAATCCAAAATAGCACATATTGAATTGCAAATTGATCATGAAAACATCATCCATAGAATCCCATTATCAAGTGAGTTAAGGTTACAAATCCTTGACCAACAAGGACTTGGAATTTTCAATAAACTAAGAAAACCACCTCATAATTCCACTTCTCTATTTCTCCCTTAAACTAATTCCTTCATTAGGTAGCCAATCTACCATAGGATTTGATCTTTTCCTAATATGGAAAAAGTAAATACACTCAAATTTACCTATCCATTCAATAATATGACCAATTAGATTCGTTAAGATCCAAGCCTTGCAAACAACTCCAATCTTAAAATTGATAATAACAACAAAGTATTTTCCAATCCATAGTTTCCTCCACATGAACCCCACTACCAATTTCACCCCTAATAACAAGTATTTGGCCTCAAATAAATAATTTTCTCATGAAAAATATTTGTAGCTTCCATACAAACTAGCTATCCTTGAGTTTTTTTAAAAATATAGCCTCCACCAATTGGACCTAGTTGTCTCTATGAGGATTTGGCCTAAGTTCATAAGTGGATAAAATTACTGATCTTTAGAAAGGAATTTAATTTTAGTGTAGAGAAGGGGGATTCTTCACCCCCAAGGCTCTCAAGTTACAGAAGATCCTAAGGGAACAAACTGCCCTAAACTAACTCAGACTACCTAATAAGTTAAAGTAGAAAGGACAAGCTGAAAATGAGGGGCAAATATGAATCTATTTCCCTTCAAATTATGATAGGTGTTTTACGAAACTGGGTGAGAAGACTGCATAGGTCTCAAATTGTGAACCAGATAGCTCCCTGTCTGGGGATGACAGCACGAGAGTTAGACTTTAGTACACCATGCTAAAGTCTTAAAGACGTCATCCTGTACGGACAAAGGGTCAAGTAATAGATAGAAACTCACAAAGTATACTAGCAATCTAAATGTTATAATTTTGCAATTTGACAGAAAAAATAAATAAATTTGAAGTACAACAAGAAGAATACTATAAAAGCTACTCTAGTAACGAGATGACAAAGAAAGGAGAAGAATTCCAACTTACTCAAGGTCCAATTCGCCAACTAACTCCAAGCAAATGAACAACACCCACACATGTAGTAACAAGAAAAATGTTGGGGTTGTGTTTGGAACTTGCCTCAATCAAGTCCTCGTTTAGTGTTCCCACCTCCATGGACAACCAATAGACAATGACATTGTAGAAAAGTGGTAACAAAGGAGATAGAAGAGACACAATAAAGTAGAGAGCAATGAAAACCTAGATGCTACTCTACAAGAATGATAATGCAAACAAGAAAGTAAGAAAATGGACACAATATCACCTTCCCTTTTACAAATGCTCAAGACCAATAGAGAAATAAGGAAAGCAATATCACCACGCTAAGAAGGTAGAGCTTCATGAACCTACAATGCCAATGGTGTTGGAATGAGAAGAAGCTATAGAAACAAAGTAGAAAGCTGCTAGCAACAAGAAAGAGTGATAGAGAATCCAAGAGAAGCATTAGAATGATCAAGAATGAATGGAGAGAGTAAAGGAGTGAATGAATTCAGCTTGAAAGGAAAAATTGGAGGGAAATAGTCATTTCCTATTGGTCAAGCTTCAACAGTGAAAGTTACATTCACTAATGGTAAGGAATCATAACATTTCTACTACTTCTTGATGTAGGAATCTTGTTAGGATGATAGTGTGGCACATAGACGTTGGCATAGTGTTTTCACATCCCTGACAAGGACATGTGAGAAAAGTGAGATAAAAATGATGGGTATTTACATTATCAAACTTGTAAGGCTAAAATGAGGGTAGATTAATGGGAAATTTTCCTAGGTGAAAATTTATGCCATTACATTTTTCCCCCATTTTAGCAAGCATACATGTCAATGCGTATGTGAGCTAAAGTAGAAAGAGGTTTAAGAGAATATACCAATAACATTGAGGAAGTAAATATCCAATCCGACATACCTTGATGTGAAAGAAGGAGCTCCACTAAGATGTGAATATGACATAGGTCTTTGATCCTACAAAGCTAGCTATGATCTCACCACAAACATGTTAGGAGAAAAATCTAATCATAAGACACACATCCATAAGACACAAGAAGAAACAAGCTAAAATGATAAGACATAGTCTAATTAGATAGACACAAGACACACACTAATCAAATAGATAATCATGCGGCTATTGCAAATTGCATTTTAGGACAATCACAAAAAGGGTGGGTCTAGTCAGGCTTCCCCCAAGCTAGACGCCAAGATATAAGATGTCTAACACTAAGAAACATGACATCAAATATTAAATAATAGAAAAAAATTGCAAGACACCAAAGAATGTTGGAAGTTTGTGGATTTTTTCATTGATATGTCTATTGGCAACATGAGTATGAGCATGAATTATATAGTATGCAACATTGTCATTAATGTCAAAATTGTGTTTTGGTATGGAGATTGATGCACAGATTGATTGACGAAGCATGAGCATGCATGAGAATTATAATCCAATGCATAGTTGCAAGAAGGTTTGATCTGGTGCAAACAGTAAGTTGAAGTTTGGGCTGTGTCAGAATACATAGTTTTAGTGTACAAGACATTCGGTTTTGGTCCATGTTCGTCCTCCTTGAAGAATTTTTCTCTATGGTTCTATGGAAATTTTTTTGGATTTTGAAAGAGTCTAAATTCAAATTTTCACATTTTTTTGTTCGTTGGTGTAGAAGTTATGAGTAACAAAATATCGGGTCTACTAGTGACAGTGTCTGCCAATGCATAATGTATGTTTTGATCTATCCGCACTTCACCACAAAAAAGTATATGGTTTTTTAGATATGTGAAGGTGTTTATACATGTCAAGTGTACCTAAGTTCCAACTGGAATGAAGTTTGGAGGTATATGTACTAGTTTGAGGATGATCAGTTGGTGAATTTTGATGTTAGGTCACTAGCAGTATTGACCCAATATGTTTTGAGTTGTATGAAGTTTAAATAAATGTTGTTGTGTTATGTGGGAGCTATTATAGGTCCATTCTGACCTATTTGGATTAGTTATAAGTTCTAATTGTGGTGTGAAGTATGTTTTGGGCTAAAAAGTTCTTATTTTGCATGATATATCTAATTAGGCTAACCTAATTGATGTTGCAAGTGTTTGAGGATAAAATGGATATAAGTATAAGATATTTTTGGTGTTGGAGGATAATGACAGTAAATATACAAGTGTCTTTGATGTGAATTTTTTGAATGTAATGTGAATGTAATGAAAACTAGAGTGTTAGAGTAGAGTGGTAAGAAGTGAGTAAACTTTGTATGTTGAGCCTCAGTGGAACTGTAATTCCTGCATATTGTAGATCAGACACCAAGCACTGAAAAGGAGAACAATGAACAAAAGAAGATTGAGGAAAAGCAGAGTAATGGAAAGAAGGTCTGAAATCAAAGGAAAGACTTCAAAATACCACCTATTAGACAACAAAATGCAAAAAGATACTTATATTTTAATGGTTATTGTTATTCCTACACTAAATTTGGACATAAGGCTATGGAATCTAGAAGTATAATGAATTATAATATATTTCATCTTTTCTCAGTCAGTGTTCTACATGCAAAAGATTCGGTCATAAGGCTAGTGAATGCAAAAGTCAAATGATGAATGCCTATAACAATGGTATGAGGTTTCAATCTTTCAATGGCTATTGTTATGCATGCAATGGATTTGTGCATAAAGCTAATCAATTCAAATCTAAAATGGGTGGAAGTAAGCTTGTTCAAAATGTTTTCATATGTTACAATTACAACAAACTAGGACACATTTCCAAATTTTGCAGAAGCAAGAATGTGAAGAAGAATAATCTGGAAAAGAATAATGATCTAGTGAAAAAGGCTAATATAGTAGAAATGAAGAAAGAGATGGACAAGATCTGGAGAAAGAAGGAAGACAGTGAGACTAATCCTGAGTTTGTACCAGAATTCAGTGAAAATTTTTCATCTAGAAATTAAGTAGAAAGCTTTGGCTTAGGGGGGAATTAACAAAAGATCATTTATCCCATGCTAGAGAAATTGTGTTGATTCTTTAGCACATTGAAATAAGGTGTAGGTTGACATGGGGTGCTGTCATAATAGTGGTTTACAATTCCTGAGAGGAACGAATTTTAGCTGAAATCACATATTTTTAGAAAATATAATGATTTAAGCTTTAAAAAGTTCCATTTTAAGGATTCCAATTGAAGAGGGTTTGATCAAATCACCTTAGATCAAACCCCCTTGGATAGAACCTCGCTAGTTTTAAACCATACCTATAAATGTGTCTCCTTTACACCTATCAAAATGCTGATAAAAAATCACTTTTGATTTAGATTTTGGGGGATCAAATGGATTCATTTAAAATTTATTGCAAATGATTATGGTATTCCTCAGAACAATCTATCCAATGAATATAATTTTAATATGTTTTGGTTTTGTTATGTATTTGTTTTTTAAGTTTTATTAAACATAGGTTTTTCATCGAAAATGAATTTATTTGTTCTTCACATGCGGAAAAATAGAAGATTATCAAAAAAAAATTGAAAAATATGAGTGCACTAGATATTGAAGTCCTTGATCCAACAATTTTTTTTTTTTTTTGACATACGGTACGCATTATACAGTTAGTTGTTCGAATTGTAATTCATTTCCTTTGAAACTCGATTAAGGAAAAATATTCAATAAAATACTATCTAACCAAGTGGAAGCACTAGATATCAAAGTTACAAATCTAAATTTGAAAGAAATGAATTTTATCCTTCATGGAAAATTTATGCGCTATATTAGCGCCTTTTTAAAATGTTGTTTTCTGAAAAAAATCTATTTTCGTGGGAGATGGAAAAAGAAGTGCAATTTGATTCCAAAAATTTTGAAAAAAATATTTTTAGAATCTACAGACAAAATTTGATGAGACTCTAGTTTGCACTATCTTCAAATTCCTCACAGTTTAGCCGCTATAGGTGCCCGAATGTGAAGATTTTGTTAAAAATAATAATTTCAGTGTCCAGCTTGGCCAAAAATTGTAAACCACTATTATGGGATCACCCCATGGTTAGCCTATTGGTGAAAGAACTAGTGGAAAATATTGAGTTTCAAAAGTATGTGGAGCATTTGAAGTTGATTGTGCACATAGTTAGGGTTTTTATCAGCTTTTCAAAATATGCATTTAATCTGAATTGGGTCAGTTCAAAAAGGTTTATAAATTATTTAATAAACAATCTAAGTCATTTGAAAATGAGCATTTGAGGAGAGAAGAGAAGTGAAAGAGCAAGGTGAAGCATTTTAGAAGTTCTTACACATGAAACCCTAACCAAAAAGTGATCAAAAGGCATTTACAGACTTCTATCTTGCCCTAAGTTTTTAGAAGCGTTTTAAAGTGTTGAAAAATGTATGCACCACAAGTAGTTGAGGTATTGAATCATCCCCATCATAAATTTAAATGGTATCCTGATAAATCCCTAGTGGATGATCTAGAAAAAAGCATTTTCGCACATCCATATGGTGTTTTGCACATTGAAGATGTAAGGGTATACATACATGTGAAGTTGAAAGAATATGATCACTCTAAATTGGGTGATGTGTGGGTTAATGAACTCATCGAAGATGATTTTGAGCTGAAATCAAAATTGAAGATCTTGGTGGAAAAGAAGCTCAATGTGCGGAACTATTTTCCTAAGTTTTTGCCACAATGATGCGTAGGTATGGTAGGCCCTAAGAAAAATATATGATACATTCATTTGGACTGATATACCTCACATGATCAACAAAGAGATGATTTGGTTTGTTACTCATTTATGCTCAACTAGACCAACTCTCTAGTGCTCAAATAAGTGAAGAATGAAATGGTGATGGAGTTAACTAGTCCAAAGTATGACAGGAGATCCCTAACAATCAGAGATATTAGAGATCTAGTAGTTAAACATGCTTCTATGGTGATCAACTATAAAATATATTTCACTAACAAGGAGGATTTTGTATGAGCAACTGAAATTAACACAACATATGAGATGGTTGTGAAGGGTGTGGATTATGATTTGTTTGAGTTATTGAGGGAAAAATTGATTGAAAACCTATAGAAGACTAAGGAATTAAAGTACCCTTCCAATTTTGGTACTTTGATCATTTGTTTACTATTTTACTTCTTAAATGAGGTTCCTAGAACTAAGAATATATTATGGTTGAAGGATAGACCTATGGCACATCATATTAGATACCACCTAAGGAGGTTAGGTGATGTGGATGCACATGAAGAAGAATTTTGGGGATTCTTTAAAACCTTTTAGGAAAACATGCAAGCTAGAGAAAGGATTCCTTGGAGCATGGTGAAAGAGTACAAGAATGATATCACCTTCTTTGTGACAAAAGACTGTTGCATTATATAGGTTGTTGAGCTTAGGGTTGTTTAGATCCCAGATATGGTATATGAGATAAAAAAAAGGAAGAAGTTACTAGTTTAGTAGACTTTATGTTGAGTAAACCTAAAGTCACCTCTGAGGAGAGGTATGAAACCTATGACGAGAATTCTATGGAAGTGCACATGTATTAGAGGGAGAAAAAAATAAATAAATCTATTGAGATGATGAATGCACAGTTTGCAGAGGTAATAGGCCTTACAAAGAAACAAGTAGAAAATACTAAAGGCTTATCTGGCTCTCTGAAAGGTACATCTAATGTTAGGATATCTGGTAGAACATAGATACTCCCTCTTTGATTTCCCCCAAGTCCTTTGGGACTAATACATTATCTAGTGGAATGAAGAGAAAGGAGCCAAGTGCTCCATCTAAAAAAAAAGAAAAGTGCCCCTATGAAAGAAAAGACTACTCCAGCAAGGGAGCGATGTATGCCTACAAAGGAAAAGTCAGCTCTGACAAAGAAACAAGGAGATCCTCAAAGGATAAGTGTAAAAATAAAAGCAACAAGAGAAAGGTATTTTGGAGTAAATGCAAATGATGAGGAGGACAAAGAAGGACCACAATTGGTTCAGAAAAGGAAATCCAAAGCATCACAAGGAGAAACAAGTGGAAAGAGAGCCAAGATTGACATTGTGTACATAGACAGTGAAGCTAAGGTAGGAAAAGAAAAATAAGGTTACAAAATTTAGATGAGGGAGAAGAAAGCAAAATTTGGTAAAGGAAAGAAGCCACTAGGAGAAAAGAAGAAGAAAAATTCTTCCCCTATGGTAAGGAAACATAGTCAAATGATGCTTGAAGCCCTTGTAAGAAGCATAGAAAAGTATGAAAGGCTTGAGGATACTGCTACTTTGTACCCTAATGCAGATGATACAGATAAATCTACAATTAAGGAAGCAATTGTAAGGTATATGATAGCACTTGATGTAAACATGAAAGACATAAAATTCCATCTACCTGAATATCTCAAAGGAGTATTTTATGCAAGAAGATAAAAGGAATTTGATGATGGTGCAAAGAATGTTAGGAGAGCCCTGACAACCAAATATATTAGAGATCTTACTGTTAAGTGCGCTTCTATGGTGATCGGCTATAAAATATATTTCACTAATAGGGATAATTTTGTCTCAAGAGCTGCAATTAATATAACATATGATATGGTTTGAAGGGTGTTGAATATGATTTGTGTGGGTTGAGGGCACAATTGATTGAAAACCTGTAGAAGCCTAAGGACTCAAAGTACCCTTTCAAGTTTGGTACTTTCTTCATCTATTTACTGTTTACCTTCTTAAATGAGGTTCCCAGGACTAAGAATATAGTAGGCTGAAGGATAGACCTGTGGCACATCAAATTAGAGACCACTTAAGGAGGTTAGGTGATGTGGATGCAAAAAAAGAATTATTATGCAGATTCTTTAAAACCTTTTAGAAAAACATGCAAGCTAAAGAAAGGACTCCTTGGAGCATGGTGGAAAAGTACAAGAATTCTATCACAGGTCTTCTTAGTGAAAAAATATTGTTGCATTATACAAGTTGAGACTAGGACTGTTTGGATCCTAGAGATGGGATATGAGATAATAGAGGAAGAAGTTACTGGTTTAGTAGACTTTATGTTGAGAAAATATAAAGACACCTCTAAGGAGAGGTATGACACCTACGAGGAGAATCCTATGGAAGTGCACATACAAGAGGGGGATAAATAAATAAATAAATATGTTGGGGTATGTGCAGGATCATGATGGGACAAAAAGTGGCAATATGATGGGTGTATGGCTGACAAATTTTTTTTACCCAAAATTGATGAAACAAAAAGGGTTTTTAAAGGAGATTATCATCTTTCCACCAATATAAATTATGCTTTACTTTTAATTTAATAAGTAATTATTATTAATTTTCTATTCAAATTACAACTAAAGTCCTGATTGATAGACTGACTGAAAATCATCTATAGCTTTCAAATGGTATGACATTTTTTGAATCCAAAACATGCGTCACATTCTATACTTCACATACTATAGGATTAAAAAAAGAAAAAAATAATTTCATGAATTTTTGACCAAGTTAAGGTGGCCAGACATATGAGTTTTTTATATTTTTTAAAAGTTGTAATAAAATTCATAATTAATTATTTACTTGGAAAAAAATATAAAAAATATGCATCACATCGGGACATGAGTCCTCTACTTATATCTAAAATATTATAAAAAATATTATCATTTTATTGTGGTTAGGGTGGTTAGATAGGCACCTACTTATTTTTTCCTAAAATTTAAGTACTACTACATTGAAATTTCAAATTTTCACCAAATAGATTTTTTTTTTGTTTTTAAACAAACCTAGTAGTTTAGAGACTACATTCAATTTTCTACAAATTCTATTCTTACATATTTTTGAAATAATATAGATAACTTATTCAAATTTTTACGTCAAGTTCCCTAACTCTGATTTTTCTAATTTTTTTGCCACTTAAGGGCTTGTTTTTTCCATGATGATCCTGCACATACCCGTTGAGAAGATGACTATACATTTTGTGGAGGAAAAGGGCCTTACAAAGGAACAAGTAGAAAAATATAAAGGCTTATCTAGCTCTCTAGAAGGTACATTCAATCTTAGGAGATCTAGTAGAACATCTACCTCCTCTCTGATTTCCCCCAAGTCCTCTGAGACTAAGCCATCAACCAGTGGAACAAAGAGAAAGGATCTAAGTACTCTAAAAAATAGACAAGTTCCCCTGTGAAAGAAAATACTGCTCCAACAAGGTAGCAAAGTGTTCTTGTGAAGGAAAAGGTAGCCCTGACAAAGTAACAAGGAGCTCCTCAAAGGAGAAGAGTAAAAACAAAAGAAACAATAGAAAAGTATTTTGGAGTAAATGCAGACAATGAGGAAGAAGAAGAAGAAAGACCATAGTTGGTCTAGAAAAGGAAATATGAAGCATTACAAGGAGAAACAAGTGGAAAGAGAGCCAAGATTGACATTGTGGACACAGACAACAAAGTTGAGGTAGAAAAAGAAAAAGAAGGTTACAAAATTAAAATGAGGGAGAATAAACTAGAATACGGTAAAGGAAAGAAGTCACCGGAAGAAAAGGAGAAGAAAAAGTCTTCCCCTCTGATAAGAAAACATAGTTCAATGAAGTATGAAGCCCTGGTAAGCAGCATAGTGGAGTATGAAAATATTGAGGAGATTGTTGCTTTGTACCATGATGCAAATGATACAGACAAATCTACAATTGAGGAAGTAATTGTAAAGTATATGATAACACTTGAAGTAAACATGAAAGACATAGAAGCCCAGCTACCTAAAGATCTCAAAGGAGTATTCTATGCAAGAAGAAAGAAGGCATTTGATGATGATGCTAGGATGAAGGTGCCTGCCTTGTGATCCCCTCTTAGATGAGAAAAAGGAAAGATTGGCTCAGTTATACAATAAGGAGTTCCAAACCAAGCAAAGGGTTACGACATTGATGAGCTAAGACAAAGATGACCTTGAGAGATTAAAGAATGAGACTATTGAAAAGATTGTCAATCTGGCAAAGGAATTAGACATGGCTTCAGACATAGAAGAGGAAATGCATGATGATATGCCTATTTTGGAAGTTAATGTAAGATAAGAAGCACAAGAAGAAGATTCTCAACATGAGCACATGGAATAGAAGAGGAGAATGTGCAGAATGATATCCTTCTGAATGTGGAAGAAAATGTTGTAGGAGAAGATGTTACCGATGGAGAAAACATTGCAGATGAAGGAATGGTTATAAAGACACATAAGGAGGATGCACCTATAGGACATAACTCCCCTCCTCCAAAATTTGAAAGGAATGTTGAAGAATCAAGACAACCTAAAAATTAATATTCCTTTGGATAACAATGAAAAATTAGCTGATGAAGAAAAGAAGGATGGGGAAAATCCTGACAATGCTAAGAAGATTAATGAAGAAAAGGAAGAGAGAAGTATTGGTGACAAGAAAAAGGATTTGGAAATGAAGGATGCAAAAGAGGATGTGACAATGTTTGGTAAATCTTCTTGTACCTCTGGAGATTCATTAAATAACATGTTGAATATGCAACTCCAATTCTAACCAATCATGTTTGCCTAGCTACTACAACTTCCAATACAACAAGGGCAGGTTGATATAGATAAGATTATCATTTGCATAAACTATAGTTAAGTGATGCATTCCACACCTCTATACAAAAAGAAATCCTGTAAACACATAAAAAATGTGCAAATCTTATAAATGAAGTAGTGAGAGTGTTGCAAGATAGAATACCCAGTGCAAGCACTGATAATTCTTTATCTGGTATCAAAAATTTGAAGCTTTTGTTAAGAAATGTGACTCAAATTTACTGGCTTGATGGACTTCCTGAAGCACTTTTGATTCCCTCCTTCATATGTTCATTGAGTTAAGTCGTTGGTTTTCAAGTCTTTCTAACTGAAGTCGCGGAGTTCTAAAGTTTCATAACCTCCCGAATTAGCGACTATGAAGCGAAGGCTACTTCCTTTGTTGTCGATGTGTCACGGGTTTTGAGAACTTCATAACCTTTGACATGAGGTTCAGAAGTTTGGGTTTTGAGTGACAGAGCGATTCTGTTGTCGGCGAGTCATGGGTTCTGGGAACTTCACAACCTCTAACAAGAGGTTTTGAAGTTTAATTTTTCAGCGATATAGCGACTTTGATGCCGATGGATGTGGGACCTGATAAGATGGTGGATTGTGACAAAGGCCAATAGGTTGCAATGACATGGAGGACATATATGGCATGTGGGCCCATGTGCTCGGTGAACATTGGTGAGATGGTAATGAATGTCTCTTCGACTCCAAGCAGCATGGTGATAGGTGGATAACCCTAAGTTCAATGATGGAGATTTGAATAATCACTTATCCAACGGCCAAACTCAGACATTGAATGATGGCATGTGGCTCAAGGTGAAGAAGTAACCCTAAAGGGGTGTGGTATTTGAAGAGTCAAATGTGAGTGGCGGTTACCTGAGGGGTTGGCTGAGAGTCTAGGTAGTCGAGAGAGATATCTCTCGCAGTGAGAGGTGGTCATGATGGGTTATGCTGTCGGATTCCCTCCAGAATGGAACAAGATATAAATCTCCTATAAAGGATATGAGCCTGATATTGTATTGTAACTCTATTATGTTGTTGAATAATACAATGGCAATCTAGGCTTTTGGAGTGGGGTTTTTTACCTGTAAGGGTTTTCCCCATGTATATCTATGTGTTCATGTCTTATGTCTCATCTTTCATGGTTTTTGGTTCTGTTTGTTGAAACTGGTTGATTTGCATGTGTTTATCTCAAAAGGATCAATGTGGGAAATGAGCTATGTTTATTTCTACTTTATGGCATAGTAGTTTGTGTCTTTGAGGTAATTTGATGAAATTAAAATTATTGAAGGCACTTCTATTCTTGGATGCCCTTTTCTGAGATGGAACCCCAATATTTCCCTACAAGTGGTATCAGAGCCTTCTTTTGGGTTTTTTTTCTCCCCAAAGATGATGGTTCTAGGTATTCATTATGAGAAGATTTCTTAGTCTTGTAGGCTTGAGGAAATCTGGAGGAATCGACAGATGCATTGATCCTTTGGTGAATAGAAATTCTTACTCTTTTGCTTCAGTTTCTGAGTCAACTCGCAGCATGAAAGATGGTGAAGATGGAGAAAATAGATTTGGTCATACTAGAATGTTGTGATCTAAGGTTCCTTGTTGGAAATGGTATAACCTTGATGCATTCAGAGGAATATTTTTCTTCATGGTTGTGTTGTAGCAAAAGCTTTCATATTGGGTATCTGTGTAAGAGGCTCCTTGATGATATGGAGAATCTTGGGTTGTTGTTCAATCATGGAGTAATGTGCTTATGTTGGGTTTTTTTCTTGGTATTGGAAGGCATAGTTTTATGGTACCCTGAGTGCAAGTAGGCTATGGAGTTGATCATTGGGTGATTTGGAAGCTTCTGAAATAGCTTGTCTCTCTCGAACACATGTGCATATTGTTAGTTTTGGAGTTAGCTTGAAATAAGCCTAGTGTTCCTGAACTGTTGTTTCCTTTTAAGGATGTTTTATACTTGCATGAATCTATGGTTTTTCAGGTTTTACATGGTTAAGAAAAACTTGTGGTTATGTGGAGCTGTTGTTAAGCTATTTTCTAGACCCTGGATTTTGGGGTGTGACTAGATGAGATAGTTGCAGTTTGACATGGTAAGAGAAGGTTTGATTATGTCTCTATATGGGAGTGTTGCTATGTGATTTTTCACTTAGCATTCTTGTGGTGATGCTTGGTGGTTTCCTAGACTATGGTGCTCATTGTGGACACTTTTGGAAAATTGGATCTGAGCTTGGTCTATTGTTTGAGTCATGTTGTCTGCATTGCTATTTTCCTTGAGATCTCAATTTTGTAATTTCTAGTGTGATGATGGGTTTGCATGTTTTCTTTTGAATGGATCTACGGGTTGTGCAATATTGTGGGACAACTCGAAAGTGGACTATCTATATCCATGAGATATGATTCTATGTTGGTGCAGACTTGTTAGTTGGCCTTTTCTATGGTCACTTGTGCATTGGTGTGGTTGCTTTGAGATGTGAGGATGGATGGATTTGAGTACCTGAATAGTTAGTTATGGGGACCTGTAGCATGTTGTATCATGATGTCATGGATAGCTTGGATACACAGCCTTTTGTAAGCTTTTGACAGTGATGGTTTTGTCTGGTTGGTTTTGGAGATCTTGGTGCTACTTGGTATTGTTGTCATATGGACATCTTGTTGTGTGGACCTGAAAGATCTTCAGATTAGAAAATGTTTGGTCATGATGCTTGGAAAGCTCGGTTGTCACAGTTCAGTGGGAGCTTTAGCAATGACTTTGGATTCATCACTTAGTGTTGAATGATCTTCTTTAGTGTTGCAGATGTTACTAGGAGGAGCTCTTAAATCCTATTGTTGCATAAGGGTTCTTTTGCATTTGCATGGACACTATTTGAAGATGTGCAACATATCGTAACCATGGAGTATTCTTGGAGTCTTTGGTTAAGGTGTTGGTGGTGCTTGATAGGTGATGTTGGTTTAGATTTTTTTTGCTTAATTTCATTGTATACTCTTGATTGCACATGAGAGTTTTGGCATGATGCATTGATCTTGAGACCATGGTATGTTAACTTGGAGCATGGGATATCCTAAGGGGGATGTTAAGATCATGGTGTCATGACAAGTTCCTACTTCAGATGTTTGGAGCTTTGACAATGGTCTGGTGATTCTCTATGTTTTGGTTGCATTGGTCATATGCTTGAGAACTTCATGATAGTGTAGTGATGCATTTGGAGTTTAGCATGAGATGATTGGTTGCAGGTACTCATGGATACATGGAGAATAAGGTGAGGGTGTATTCTATTATGAGAGAAGTGTTGTTGATGGTTACTCTTGATGAAGATTTCAATAGAACTTCCAAGAAGCCTTCACCTTGGTTGGATGTGAGTTCAACAGAGACTATTGAGGAGATTGCTCTTGGAGAAGTCATAAGGACTTGGTTACCCTAGAGGAGCATTCTCTTTCCCCACTCTTGGTTTACTCAAAATTTTATCACTTGAGAGGTATTTCCCATTGTTTCTCTCAAGTGTTTTATGCTTTCTTTCATGGATATGGATCTTGTTCTGCTATTAGATGATTCTAAGGATTCATTGTGAGAGATGGATAACATGGTTATCTCCTTATGCATTTTGATTACATTCATTGATGTTGAGTTTAGGAGATGCATTGGGCATATTTCTTGAAATGGGAAATGAAATAGTTGATCTTCTTTGATATGCTTACATCCATGTTGATTACACATGATATATGTGTTATGTTTGATCTCGGTAATTGAATGGTTGGATCATTGTTAAGTATTTTCTCTTGGGGTTTTGAAGGAGTTCATACTTGACACAGTTGGCATTAAGAGGTGTACGTAGGAGATTTTTCTATAGGTACATGATGTGTAGTGGATGCTCTCTTTGGTCTTGGTTTTCTTCTTGGATGTTTGTTTTCACATTACATTGGTTTGAGATTTGGTCGAAGCTATAGTGATCACTAACCTATGGTCATGTGTTTTCATTCATGTTGTTGGGTGATGAAATGGAGGTTCTTTATCTCTTTCCTTTGTTGGGTGTGGAGAACTTGGGAGATTTATGCAGACCTATGGTGAGTTTTGTCTATTTACATATTGTGCATAGCATTGTGGATGATTCCCTGATACTACATGATGTGGTTTACACCTCTTGTATGATGCTATTAGTAGACTCATCATGCCTTGAACTTTCATATTTGACATTACCCATGTAGTGGAAGTTCCTAGATGTGTTTATCGTCTTCGATTGGTTGGCACATGGAGCTTGTACTTGCAGTTCATGGGTTATTTATGGAGTGGCATGAGTTTTCTAATGATGATACCTTGGAGGTATGTGTGACTGGATGTATTAGCACTTGTTGTGGGTTTTATTTTTAGTCACATGCATTTTGTGTTCAGTTGGATGGGAGCAGTCAGTTTTTTGGTTGTTGTTCCAGTTGATGTTCTATATTGTTTTATGGAGGGTGACTTCACAGTTGTGTTCTGGTTTGAGCTTTGAAGTTGATGTTGTGTTGCTTCTGTATAGCTTGTGAGCACACTGGAGTGGTGGAAACATTGAAGCCCTTGTTGTCTATTGGACTGATGCTTGTGTTCTTGAGACTGGTGCATATACACCTTGGCTCATTCCTTTTCCTATGGTGGATGGTTGGAACTGTTGCTTGAGTTGGTGGACATCTTGGATTTCGTTGCAGGTGTCTTGGTTGGAGTGCAGAAGCATTTTTTAAGATTCATGAGTTTTCATTCAAAGGATCTAGTAATTTCTTTGTCAAGTGGGAGGATGTTGAGAAATGTGACTCAAATTTACTGGCTTGATTGACTTCCTAAAGCACTTTTGATTTCCTCCATTGCACCGAGTTAAGCCACTGGTTTTCAAGTCTTTCTAACTGAAGTCACAGGGTTCTAAAGTTTCATAACCTCCTGACTTA
The DNA here is from genome assembly GCA_007258455.2 of Sequoia sempervirens. NCBI lineage: Eukaryota > Viridiplantae > Streptophyta > Pinopsida > Cupressales > Cupressaceae > Sequoia > Sequoia sempervirens. The sequence continues at coordinate 67,449,421 of VDFB02379711.1, forward strand.
ACAACTATGAAGCGAAGGCTAATTCCTTTGTTGTTAGCGTGTCACAGGTTTTGAGAACTTCTTAACCTCCAACATGAGGTTCAAAAGTTCAAGTTTTGAGTGACAGAGTGATTCTGTTGTCAGCGAGTCGTGGGTTCTAGGAACTTCACAACCTTTGATAAGAGGTTTTCAAGTTCAGTTTTTTAGTGATATAGCAACTTTGATGTTGATGGATGTGGGACCCGATAGGATGGTGGATCATGATGAAGGATGACAGGTGGCAATGAAATGGAGGATAGATGGCATGTGGGCCCATGTGCTCGGTGAACATCGGTGAGACAGTAATGAATGTCTATTCTACTAGGTGGCATGGTGTTAGGTGGATAACCCTAAGTTCAACAATGTATATTTGAACGACTGCTTATCCAATGGCCATTATTAGACTTTGAATGATGGCATGTGGTTCAAGGTGAACAAGTAACCCTAAAGGGATGTGATGAGGGGGCAACTCGAGACTTAGAAAATAACCCACAAACAAGAGAATAATTTTGTTATTCAGAAAATGGAGCTTCTTACATGTAGATGATCTCAAATCCCCAAGTTCTACAACACATGCAAGTTACAGAAAGCTATAGAATAACCCTTTCGCAATATGCGAGCTTGTCCCCAAAAAGTTACCCAAAAATTAGAAACCCACCCATAAATAGAGCTCCTCATTAGTTTGGAGCCAAAACAACATTCAAATTTGAGTTTAGGCGGTTTGGTACCGAAAATTACAACTTGAAGTTCAAATTTCAAAAGTACATTTGCAATTGTATCTTCTAGAAAGTGCGCCAACTTCCTGGGGCCATAACTTTTGATCTGGGACTTCGATTCGCGAACCGTTTGAATTGTTGGAAAGGTCTCGAAGTCAATAACGCCCTCAAAATTAGCTACGCCAATTTTGGCAAGTTTTGGGGCCGTTTTGGGAACTCTAAGTGCCTCAAATCTAACTCGAAAGATTTTCAGGTGCAAATCTAAGAAATTAAAACTGCAATATCTTTCAACCCAGGAATAGAAAATAAAACCAGAAATTAGGAATTTCATTATGACGAAAAGGGTATCCAAAATGTAAAAACATCTAAAAACTGAGAAACTTGAAATTCAACTATTTTTGGGTGATGCAAGATTGCCCTTACACCACTGGATGCTCCTGCATCAGACACCCAGGGTAATTTGAGAGGTGACCTCGTCACATCTCAGATGATTGAGAAAAACCCAACTAGTCAACTGCTGCCTTAGATAGCCAGGATGAATCTTCCAAAGGCCTTCCTCTCCATTTCACTAGATATTCTTCATACTGCCTGTTTCTGGTACTCCTTCCCACACAACTATCCAAGATTGCTTCAATCTCCTCCCTTTCTGAAGTAGGTGTTGGAATGCCATACTTCCCTATTGCTGGTGCTTCCTCCGTTCCACCTTCATGATACTCTGTCAAATCTGAAATGTTGAACACAAGGGAAATGTTGATTCCATCAGGCAACTCTACCTCATATGCATTCCCTGAATCATGCTTCTTCAAAATCTTACAGGGACCGAATTTCTTCATCTTCAATTTGTTATAGGTTCCCATAGGAAACCTTTCTTTCCTCAAGTGGACCACCATTACTTCGCCATGTCACGAAACTCCTTATTCCTCTTTTCTAATCTGCCTTAGCCTTATATTGCATATTCATCTTATTAATGTGTTCTGCGTACCTTCTCATGTATATTCTTGATGTGCTTGTAAAATCTTGACCCGGCCTTATTTTCTTTTTCTTGGTCCATCTTCTCAATTATGGAGCTGATAGGGCTACCTCCATACACAATGCAGGCGGTGATCTCGGTCTTGTTGATAGAATTGTTGTAAGAAAATTCTACGTGGGGTAAGATCAAGTCCCATCCCTTGGGTTTATCTCCTACCAAACATCTCATTAGGTTACCCAGACTCCTGTTAACAACCTCTATCTACCCATCTATTTGTGGATGGTGTGCAGAACTGAACTTCAACTCTGTCTTCAGCTTCTTCCACAAGGTCCTCCAAAAGTACCCCACAAATTTGGTGTCACGATCTGAAACAATACTCTTTGGCAGACCATGTAGCCTCACCACTTCTTTGAAGAACAAGTCAGCAATGTGGACTACATCATGGGTCTTCTGACATGGAATGAAATGTTCCATCTTCAAAAACCTATCAACCACCACAAAGACTGAATCATTCCCTCGTTGTGTCCTTGGCAAACTAAGAACAAATTCCATACTTATATCCTCCCATGGCCTCTCTAGTACAAGTAAGGGCTGAGATAAGCCTGTATTCTAGCTCACTCCTTTAGCCATCTGGCATACCCTACAACTTTGTACAAAATTCTTCACGTCTTAT
>VDFB02379711.1:67451897-67514319 GCA_007258455.2 Sequoia sempervirens
ACGCACTTGAAATTAGCTATGCCAATTTCGGCAAGTTTCAGGGCCGTTTTAGGAACTCTAAGTGCCTCAAATCTAACTCGAAATATTTTCAGGTCCAAATCTGGGAAACTAAAACTGCAATATCTTTCAACCCAGGAATAGAAAATAAAAACCAGAAATTGGGAATTTCATTATGACGAAAAGGGTATCCAAAAATGTAAAAACATCTAAAAACTGAGAGACTTGAAATTTAACTATTTTTGGGTGATGCAAGACTGGATGCTCCTGCATCAGGATGTGGTAGTTGAAGAGTCCAATGTTTGCAACAGTTACCTAAGGGGTTGGCTGAGAGGCTAGGTAGCCGAGAGAGATGTCTCTCACAATGAGAGGTGGTCATTATGGGTTATGCTGTAAAATTCCCTCTAGAATGCAACAAGATGTAAATCTCTTGTAAAGGCTATGATCGTGATATTTTATTGTAACTGTATTTTTTTGTTGAATAATACAATGGAGATCTGGGCTTTATGAGTGTTGGGTTTTTTAACCGTAAGGGTTTTCCCCACTAATATCTAAGTTTTCATGTCTTCTATCTCATCTTTCATGGTTGTTGGTTATGTTTGTTGAATTTGTTAATGATGTTGTTCAAAGTAGTTGATTTGCATGAGTTTCTCTCAAAATGATCAATGTGGGAAATGAACTATGTATGTTTCCACTTTATGGCATAGTAGTTTGTGTCTTTGAGGTAATCTGATAAAATTAAATTATTGAAGAAATTGTTATTTTTGGATGCCCTTTTCTTAGATGGAACCTTGATATTTCCCTACAAATTTTACTTGATCCATTTAAAGAGTACTCTAGTGGGCTTAAGGAGAAACTAGAGGAGAATGATAAAAAGGTGAATGATAGAAAATTGATGGTTATAATGGAGAGATGTGCCACTACATAATAAATTTTAGAATAATCTTAAGGATGTATAGAGTTGTGTTGCAAAAGCTAAAGTATTATTCCAATTTTGCATGAAGTGGCCCATCTCCACTAAAAGTATTAAAGATCAGATGGACTCCATTGAGTCCTAGATTGAAAAGGAATCCAGTGCCTATAATCAAATGAACGATGTATATGGAAGCATAAGATTACCTATTGAGAGTCTACATGAACAACTTTCTAGTTGCAAGAGAAAAAAGAGATAATTATTGTCTAGTTTGGATAACTCAGGGATCTTGTAAACACAAAATGCACATCATTTCTAGTGCCCTAATGAGTGTAGAAAAAGAAATAAAGATGAATTTGGTACCTAGTACTCTAGATGATGGTGAAGAGCTCCTCTAGGAGTTTGAGACACAAATCCACATGCTTGGCCTAGCCAAGAAAGGATAGGAAGAAGCCAAGAAATATTGGAAAGCACACCTTCAGAAATTGCAGGTGTCAAACACTTCTTTTGGTTGATGGTGTACATTTTCTTTCTTTTATGCCTTTCAAATTTCTTGGTCAGATTTCACTATATATATGTGTATGGTAGAGATGGTTTTCTAGTGAAAATTATGATCCAATTTGGTAGATAGCACTATTAGGGGGAGTTGGTCAAATTTTTGGAATTTTTTTACTCTCACACATACATGTATATATCACTAAGGGGGAGAAAAGAATAGTAGTATATTTGCATATGTTTTACACCATTTTCCCTTGATTTCAAAGGGGGAGAGTAGTTGATTCATGTTTCCATCAATGACAAAGGGGGAGATTGTTGGAAGTTTGTGGGGTTTTTCATTGATATGTTTACTAGAAACATGAGTATGAGCATGAATTGTATAGTATGCACACTGTTGTCATTGATGTCAACATTGTGGTTTGGTATGCAGATTGATGTGTAGACCAATTGAGGAAGCATGATCATGCATGGGAATGATAATCCAATGCATAGTTTCAAGAAGGTTTGATTCAGTGTAGACATTAAGTTGAAGATTGGGTTAAGTATCAGAATATAGAGTTTCAGTGTACAAGACATCTAGTTTTTGGTCCGCATTGGTATGCCTTGAAGAATTTTTCTCTCTAGTTCTAGGGAATTATTTTTGGATTTCAGAGGAGTCTAAAACTAAATTTTCACATTTTTTCTCTAGTGTAGAAGTAATGAGTAACAAAATATTGGATCTGCCAATGATAGTGTCTACCAGTGCAGAATGCATGTTTTGATCTATCTACACTTCATCGTGGAACAATATTTGGTCTTGTGGATTTGTGGAGGTGTTTATAGGTGTCAGGTGTACCTAATTTCCAAGTTGCATGAAGTTTGGAGGTTTACATGCTCATTTGAGAATGATCAGCTACAAAATTTTGATGCTAGGTCACTAGTGGTGCCAACCCAATATGTTTTTTGTTGTGTGAAGTCTAAATAAGTGTTGATGCATTATGTGAGAGCTATTATAGGTCTATGCCAACCTATTTGGATTTATTATAAGTATTGATTGTGTTAAACATCTAAAATACTAAGAAGGGGGGTGAATTAGTATTCCATAAAACCATTCACATCAAATCCATCTAACCATTATCACAATTCTGACTGAATCAACAAGAGAGAACATAGAAATAAATCAATGCAACCATACACATGAACGCCAAGATTTTTACGTGGAAAACCAAAAAATAGAAAAACCACAGTGAGGGTTAACTCATAATATATTATCTAGATACAAAATATTATAGGGCTCACTGCCAGTACTCACTATCCTTACAAGGATCACTGTCTAAATACAAAATATGGTTGACCACCAAGATACAAAGATAGTGGCTCACTACCAAGATGTTGAACTGATGAATACAACTTCAATGTGCAGGTTTCCATTCCAATGAAGCTCAAAATATGAAGTATTGCCTCACACAATAGTCACTCAACAAATCTGCTCCGATCCACAACTGATAAAGAATTTTGGCTCGGACCTTCCACTTATACCTCACACTTCACACACATTTTTTCTCTCTGCATACTTTCTCTCCTTATCTTCATCTCATTCCTCAAAACATCTTATATATATACAAGTATATCTTAATCATCAATTAGGTCGGCCTAATTAGATGAAAAAAAAAATCAAAACTCTCTTTGTCGACACCATAAAACATTTTATCCATGTAGTGCATTGTACCAAGTCATCTAACATCCATAAAACATAAATACTCTCCATAATGTATTGCATACGCTAAGTTGACCAAGACTAGAAAAAAATTCTCCAAACCAACAAATAATCCTCAAAGCAAATACCTTTTGGATCTGAGAACACATTAATTTCCCATCATACCACCAACATAGAGACTATTCACAAAACCATAGTGTAAGAATATTCACCTTAATAAAATGTGGAGTCTCCCACACAATTTTTCGAGCAAGGAACAATAGTAGAATATAGAGTTGAACTCTGTCAAAGATAACTTTTTGTTCACAACCAAAAACGTCTCAATATCCAGGATATAGTTGTCTAAATGAGTCATGATAATATGGTTAAGAGATTAGAGTCATATCAGATCTTGCAGTGAATTTTGGACTCAAATACCAACACACTAATCCATCACAAAGGGCATTACTGGTAGAGAATAACTTTCAGTAAACCAAGTAGAATTCTCATATAGTTATCACTATGTTGACATCAATGAAAACATAGGAACAACCAACACAAACCATCCATACTTCATGCTGATGTTGCAAGGCTCCATAATCCCAACAATCTCCCCCTTTGTCATTGATGGAAACATGCATGACAAAAACATTTTCCAATATATTGCAACTGAATACTCTGAATACTCCCCCTATCCAGACTGTTCTTCACATAAATTTTTTTCCTTTGTTAACCTCTATCTCTTCATCTCTCTATTTCTCCATATCTTTATCTCTCCCCCTTTGAAATAAATGACAAATGACGGGGGTCTATTATACATGTATATATGCATCAAAATGTGACCAAAAAGATATGAACACAACACAAAATTAACCTAAAGAAGAACCTCTGAGACTCTCCAGGATCACCTTCCATGACGCTTTTCCTTCTTCCCATAAACCTTTTGCACTTATAAGAGTCTTGTGTAATAGATAAATTTTATTTAAGGACTCTATACCATCTGCTAGAGTATTGGGATTAAGATTAATCTCTGATAATTCACCAATACAGCCAAGAGCACTAGAAACATAAGTGTTCTTGAGTTTAATCATGTCTCTGAGTGCCACAAACTTCTTGATAACCTATATCCTTTGATCATGTAGAGAAAATAATTTATCCTGAAGCTGCACAATGTAGGACCACCTCTGATTATCTCTATCTTCTGCTAACTTATATGTATCTACTTGAGTGCTCATATGGGATTCACTCATCGTTATCTCATTTCTTATGTTCAGTGTACTGCCAAACCAATCTAGGCAAGAAGAAAGTAGTTCCTATGCCTCTTTTTCACAACCTTGCACACTCTCCAATTCCTTCATCACTCAAGTGTGTGCATTTGCACATTTTCCTTTGATATCCTCCAAGTTTCCTTCAACAAACCTAATTCTAGCATGCACTTCAATTCCAGAGATGTAGACCTTCAAAGAATCAATCATGCCTCTAAGATTCTCCATAATAGAAATAAATGAATCAAAATTAGCACCAGTAATAACCTTATGCAATTCTTCCAAATCTTTTTAAATATTTATTCTTTCATTCTCATGTTCAAAATCACTTCGTTCTACAACTTCTTGCTGAACAAAACTCTTCCTTTTCTTCCTTGTTCTGGTTGTGCTACCGAAGGTACCTTCTACATTGAGATTCGTAGGGCTTTCCAAAATAATTTTAGCATAATTATCAACTTCAGCCTCTGACACTTCATAATCTAATTCAAATATCCATACCAACCTTGATTCAATTGCTTCCATGTGACAAAAATTTATAGAAATTGTTGGAAATAAGTGCCTCAAACATTATAGGCTGAAACCTCCATTAGAGTCAAGTCGGTGTGACATCCTGATTGTCTTTCCAACTAGCAAGTATGATTTATTCAGTATTGAACAGGTCGCTGTGACCTTGCCACTGTCTTGCCGAAAGGTTACATTGTGGAGTCTATCGCTGTGACATAGTGTGTTCATTATGACCTCATAGCGCTCGGGAGACCTCTAGCCGAAAGGCCATTCAATCGTGTATCGGCGAGACTCTTGGCGACTACGGGCTTCAGGATAACTGAAGGTTCTTGCTAAGAAGTCTCAGCGAAGTGTTAATCTCTTGCCGACAACGTATGTATTGAAGTCTTTGGGGTAACTCTAATGATTCAGAGAAACGTCTCAGTGAACATTGAAGGTCTTACCGAAAGAAACACCTTTTGGAAGTCTTCGGTGTAGCTCTTGGCGAATGATGGTCATCGGTGGAACACGGTGTTTTCGATAAGAATTCCCAGCAACTTTGATGAGTCTTGTCGATGATGAAGAGCCTTCGGGGTAAGTATTGGAGTTTGGTATAACTCTTGGTGATAGATGAAGCTTTCGGGATAAGTCATAGAGATTGGTGAGAAGTCTTAGCGAGAGCTACATGTCTCGCCGACATTGTTTTATATTGAAGTCTTCAAGATAACATATGGAGATGGGTATGTTCTCTTAGTGAAGGGAAATGTCTTGGCGACGGGTGAAAACTTTGGGGTAACCTTTATGTGTCAGTATGAACTCTCGGCGATAGATGTGAGTCTTGCCAACTTCTACTTGGTGCTCAGTAGGTATGGGGACTTTGGTATAACCTTAGTGACTCGCTATGATCTCCTAGCAAAAGCAATAGGTCAGGGCGACTGCGTGATGACTCGGTCTAACTCATGGAGCTCGATAGAACGTCTTAGCAATAACAAAGTCTCTTGGTGACATCGATATGAAGTCTATGTGGCATCGGCGAGACACAGTTAGTGTCTCACCGAGATGCCAGTACATTGCGAATTATGTTGACCGAGTAAAACCTTCCGATGTGGCATCTCGTGGACAAATCAGAGGATCCGAATTGGAACCGTTGGGAGTCTATTCGTTGCGACAGTTATGTGAGAAAGCTCGACAGTTAGGGAACACCATGGATATAGTTTGGAGTTGGAGACCCTTGGGGGTTGGATAGTGGTTCGATCAACAGTGGAGTGTGAAGAATTCAAACTATATCAGTAAAGGAATTAAAATCTGTAAAGGCTGTAACTTGGAAGTTTCTGTTCAAAGAATGTACATGATGAGTGCTGTTGTATAATGACACCAGAAAGATAAGTCTGGAAGTTGTATGTAATTTTCATTACTGTAATACAAAGTGATTTCTCTTGGTGTGGTGGGTTTTTCTCTCGTAAGGGTTTTCCCACGTATATCTGGTGTTCATGTGTGTTTGTCAAATACTTTGTTTCTGTAATCTGTTTCATAGTGCATCTTAACTTTGACTGTAATTGTAAATTTTAAAGTGTATCTGCATTCTTTCCTGAGGTATTGACATTAAGAGAATTGTTTTCCGCATCTAGTTTTCCTTACAAGTGGTATCAGAGCCTGGCTAGTTGTGTTATCCTTGGGGGTACATTGGGTTTTTTTGTGTTAATACTATTCAGTGGGAGTCTTGTAGAGATTGATATTTCTATTTATAGATTAAGATGTCTAGTTCATCTGGAAAGATTGAAATAGAGAAATTCAATGGCAGTAACTTTGAATTGTGGAAACTCAAGATGGAGGATCTCTTAGTAGATTGAGATCTTTGGCTTGCTGTGTCTGGAACTAAACTTACAGGCATGAAGCAAGAAGATTGGGACCTTGCAGATAGAAAAGCTAAGGGGCTGATAAGGCTCTGTTTGGCAGACTCAGTTCTTCTCAATGTGCATGAAGAGAAGACTGCCTCTCTCTTGTGGAAAAAATTGGTGTCCATTTATTAGGGGAAATCCTTGGTGAATAAGTTGTTCCTAAGAAAGAAGCTTTACTCTTTGAGAATGCATGAAGGAGGGTCTATAGCTGATCATTTGAATGCATTTAACATGCTGCTCACACAATTAACATCTGTTGGTGTAAATATTGAAGAAGAAGATCACTGTATGCTTTTGTTATGTTCTTTGCCAGACTCTTGGGATCATCTGGTGATGGCTATTGGGAGTACAACATCCAGTTTCAAGATGGAAGATGTTGTTGGTTCTTTGTTGTCAGAAGAGATGAGAAGGAAGTCTTCTGAGATGGCAAAGGAGGCTCTTGCTATCAGAGGAAGGTCAAAGGAGAAAGGCAAGAAGAAGGACAAGAAGTCCAAATCAAAATAAGAGGGGAGATCAAAGTCTCCTGGCAAGAAGTCCAAGGTGAAGTGCTTGAACTGTGGGCAACCTGGTCATGTCCGAAAGGATTGTAAAGAGTAGAAAAAGAAGAAGAAGGGATCTTCCGATAATGGTTCTTCTCATAGTGATGGTGACGCCTTCAATGCAGCTTTGGCTACTCAGGCATCAGATGATGTCTAGTTGATTGATTCTAGAGCATCATTCCACATGACATCTCATAGAGAATGGTTTACAAAGTATGAAGAATACAATGGTGGAAAGGTGTACTTGGTGAGTGATTCAACTTTGGAAATTGTTGGCCGTAGAAGAGTCAGAATCCAATTCCCTGATGGTAGAATAAAGGGGATCAATGATGTTATGCACATACCAGGTCTGGCTTGAAATCTATTATCTGTGAGTATGCTAAATGATATCAGAGTACAAGTCTTGTTCTCAGGAAGTGGCTACAAGATGACTAGAGGTTCAATGGTGCTGGCTAGAGGAGCTCGAATTGGTACCTTTTACAAGCTGGATGCACAAGTTGTTCAATGTAACAGTGTCTCTTCGAAGTCACTGAAAGCTGCTCATGGAGGTAAAGAGGGAAACATCCCTAATTATGTAAACTCTACGGAAGTAAAACTTCCTACAGAGAATACTATGCTTTGGCATCATAGGTTAGGCCACATAGGATAAAAAGATTTAAAAACCTTGAAGAACAAAAATCTTGTTGAGGGGCTTGAAGATTGTAATTTCGAATTTGAATTATGTGAACACTGTATATATGGAAAGCAACACCGTGTTTCATTTTATGACAGTCCTCATAAATCTTCTGGTTTGTTAGATTATATCCATTCAGATGTGTTTGGTCTAGTGAATTTTCCTTCATTGTCTAAATCAAGATACTATGTGTCATTCATTGATGATTATTCAAGGAGAGAATTTGTTTATTTTTTTAAAGGTAAATCAGAAGTATTCAGTTGATTTAAGGAGTTTAAAAATCTTTTTGAAAATCAGACTGGTAGAAAAATAAAATGTTTAAGGACTGATAATGGCGGTGAATTCTGTTATGATGAATTTGAAAGATATTGTAAAGACCATGCAATCAAAAGAAACAAGACTACACCTTATACTCCACACCAGAATGGAGTTGCAGAAAGGTTCAATAGGACAGTGATGGAGAGAGCACGGAGTATGCTTAGTAGTGCTGGTTTGGAGGAGAAGTTCTGGGCTGAAGCTACTGCTACTGCATGTTACTTAGTTAATCGGTCTCCAAACTCTACTCTTGTTGATAAGACACCTATGGAGGCGTGGTCTAGTAAGAATCCCTCTCTTAGACATATTAGAGTCTTTGGCTATGAAGCATATGCTTATGTGCCGGATGTAAAAAGATCTAAGTTGGAGAACAAGGCTGTCAAGTGTATTTTTATTGGCTATAGTGCTAACATTAAAGGATACAAGATTTTGAATCCTGTTATAGAGAAGGTTGTATACAGTAGAAGTGTAATCTTTCATGAGCTGAAACCTTCCACCTTGGATCTTCAGTTAGAGACAAAGTCAAAAAATAGTAAGGATGTAGCAACAGTTCCTCCTACACCAGAGAAAGAGGAATTGAAGATTCAAAATGTGCCTTAAACTGAGGAGAGCTCAAGCAGTTCTGAAAGTTCTGAAGAAGAAGAACCTTAGCCTCAGCCAGTGAGGAGGTCAACTTGAGAAAGGAAACAACCAGATAGGTATGGGTTCTCATTGATTGATTCTACTTGTGCCTATGCTTTGATTTCTAGTACTGATGAGCCTAGGACCATGAAAGAGGCATTTAAAATTTCTGATTCAAACTCTTGGTTAGAAGCCATGGAAGAAGAGATGGCATCATTGGAAAAAAATGAAACTTGGAGTTTGGTGCCCTTGCCTAAAGGTAGAAAACCTGTGGGTTGCAAATGGGTATTTAAGAAAAAGATTGGTCTGGATGGCAGTGTAGAAAAATACAAGGCAAGATTGGTTGCAAAGGGTTATTCCCAAGTAGAAGGAATTGACTATGGGGAAATCTTTTCTCCTGTAGCAAAGCTGACGTCCATTAGATTTCTATTGTCACTTGCAGCAGTGTATGACTTAGAGGTTGAGCAGATGGATGTGAAGACAACATTTCTTCATGGTGATCTTGAAGAGGAAATCTATATGTCCCAGCATGAGCACTTTGTTGAAAAAGGTAAAGAAAAACTGGTATGCAAATTAAAGAAGTCTCTGTATGGGTTAAAGTAGTCACCTAGAATGTGGTACCAGAAATTTGATACTTATGTATTATCTTTAGGCTTTGAGAGATCAAAATCAGATCACTGTGTATATTATAAAGCTGAAAGTGATCAAGTGCTTGTTATTGCTCTTTATGTTGATGATATGTTGTTCATAGGAAATAGCAAGCTAATGATTTCTGATCTTAAGTCTCAGTTGTCTTCTAAGTTCGAAATGAAGGATCTTGGTGCAGCAAGGTATATTCTGGGGATGGAAATAACCAGGGACATGAAGAATAGAAAGCTTTGGCTCAGTCAGAGTAAGTATATAAGGACTGTTCTAGAGAGATTTTGTATGAATGATTGCAAGTAGTTAGATGTTCCGGTCATGCAGGGAACGAAGCTATCTGCTGAAGACTATACAAAATCTCCTAATGAGATGGAGGACATGACCAGTGTACCCTATGCTAGTGTAGTAGGCAGTCTTATGTATGCAATGGTCTGTACAAGACCAGACATTTCCCAAGCAGTGGGAGTACTTAGTTGATTTATGGCTAATCTAGGAAGAATACATTGGGATGCTATGAAGAGAGTTTTTAGATATTTGAAGGGAACTTCAGATTTTGCATTGTGTTACTATGGGAATTCAGTTGAATCATAGAGGACTCTTAGCATTCATGGATATGTAGATTTTGATTGGGCAGGGGACATTGACAGCAGGAGATCCACCAGTGGATACATTTTCATATTGAATGGTGGTGTAGTGAGTTGGAAGAGAAAGCGGCAGGCTGTAGTCGCTTTGTCCACTACAGAGGCTGAATACATGGTAGCTACCCATGCTTGTAAAGAAGCTACATGGTTGAAACATTTTTGTTCTAACATTGGTTTTGATGCAAGGGAAATAACAATTTTATGTGACAGTCAGAGTGCCATTTGTCTGGCAAAGAACCCAACTTTCCATGCCAGAATGAAACATATTGACGTATAGTACCATTTTGTATGAGATATGGTTGATGATGGAAAGGTAAATTTGGGGAAAATTGATACTCTGGAGAATGTTATAGATGCATTGATGAAGCCAGTGAGCACATACAAGTTCAGGTGGTGTGCTAGTTCAATGGGCCTTAGTGCCCATGTTTCTTAGTAAGTATTATTTGTGCTCTGGAGGTGCCTGTATGATCTTCCTCAAGTGGGAGATTGTTGGAAATAAGTGCCTTAAACTTTACAGGCTGAAACCTCCATTAGAGTCAAGTTAGTGTGACATCCTGATTGTCTGGCCGACTAGCAAGTATGATTTATTCAGTACTGAACAGGTCATTGTGACCTTGCCACTATCTTGTCGAAAGGTTACATTGTGGAGTCTATCGCTGTGACATAGTGTGTTCATTATGACCTCATAGCACTTGGGAGACCTCTGGCCGAAAGGCCATTCAATGGTGTATCGGCGAGACTCTTGGCGACTACGGGCTTCGGGATAACTGAAGGTTCTCGCTAAGAAGTCTTAGCGAAGTGTTAATCTCTTGCCGACAACGTATGTATTGAAGTCTTCGGGGTAACTCTAATGATTCGGAGAAACGTCTCAATGAACATTGAAGGTATCACCAAAAGAAACATCTTTTGGAAGTCTTCGGTGTAGCTCTTGGCGAATGATGGTCATCGGTGGAACACGGTGTTTTCGATAAGAAGTCCCAGCGACTTTGATGAGTCTTGTCGATGATGAAGAGACTTCGGGGTAAGTCTTGGAGTTTGGTATAACTCTTGGCGACAGATGAAGCTTTCGGGATAAGTCATAGAGATTGGTGAGAAGTCTTAGCGAGAGCTACATGTCTTGCCGACATTGTTTTATATTGAAGTCTTCGAGATAACATATGGAGATCGATATGTTCTCTCAGCGAAGGGCAATGTCTTGGCGACGGGTGAAAACTTTGAGGTAACCTTTATGTGTCAGTATGAACTCTCGGTGATAGATGTGAGTCTTGCCAACTTCTACTTGGTGCTCGGTAGGTATGGGGACTTCGGTATAACCTAGTGACTCGCTATGATCTCCTAGCGAAAGCAATAGGTCAGGGCGACTGCGTGATGACTCAGTGTAACTCATGGAGCTCGATAGAACGTCTTAGTGATAACAAAGTCTCTTGGTGACATCGATATGAATTCTATGTGGCATCGGCGAGACACAGATAGTGTCTCACCGAGATGCCAGTACATTGCGAATTATGTTGACCGAGTAAAACCTTCTGATGTGGCATCTCGTGGATGAATCAGAAGAGCCGAATTGGAACTATTGGGAGTTTGTTCGTTGCGATAGTTCTGTGAGAAAGCTCGACAGTCAGGGAACACCATGGATATAGTTTGGAGTTGGAGACCCTTGGGGTTTGGATAGTGGTTTGATCAACAGTGGAGTGTGAAGAATTCAAACTGTATCAGTAAAGGAATTAAAATCTGTAAAGGCTGTAACTTGGAAGTTTTTGTTCGAAGAATGTACATGATGAGTGTTACTGTATAATGACACCAGAAAGATAAGTCTAAAAGTTGTATGTAATTTTCATTACTGTAATACAAAGAGATTTCTCTTTGTGTGGTGGGTTTTTCTCCCGTAAGGGTTTTCCCATGTATATCTAGTGTTCATGTGTGTTTGTCAAATACTTTGTTTCTGTAATTTGTTTCATAGTGCATCTTAACTTTGACTATAATTGTAAATTTTAAAGTGTATCTGCATTCTTTCCTGAGGTATTGACGTTAGGAGAATTGTTTTCCGCATATAGTTTTCCTTACAGAAACAATAAAATTGATGCTTCGAGAGTACCTTTCAACAACACTCACTAGAATCCTAAACCTTCTTTTCATTCTCATCTAAAATTTTCCAAAGAATGCAACAAGGACAATCTCTTATGCATCTAAGCTACCAAGATTTATCATAAAGTTCCTGATTTGATGGGAAATAGGCTCTATATTTGACCATTTTATCCTTCCTATTACCGGTAATTCTCTCAAAAAGTAAAAGAGTAGACATACAACAAGATTTCCATACTGGAATGTATTCTTCTTATTCTTCTTGATTTCCTTTAAATTCTTCAAAAGATGTATACAAAGTAATTCACACAAATCATAATCCATACCTCTTTTAACCATATCAATGTAGCAATATGTACACTAGTAGTAGAAATTGTGAGGTCATTGTTAGGGATAAAAACTTTGTGACCGATGACCATAGTAGCATACCTTATTACCAGATCAACAGTTGATCTCAAATCAATCTCTTTCCCTTCAAGATTCACACTGGTAACCTTAATTATCTCTTGATCATCCATAGCCTTCCATTTGGGAACTATTCCGAAGGAACACAAACTAGTCACATCTTTGATAGCTTCTCAGGTAATCAAATGTGCCTCATCAATCCACAAAGATTAATCATGAATTCTGCTTAAAACTATTTGAATATGCTTTTTTTCAAATTAAAATAAAGGGACTTTCCTCCAAACATCCAACTTTTTCTCAACTAACACTCTGTAGGCATCATGGATTTCTTCCAATTCACTCTTCCATAGCATGCTCAACTAAATTGATGACATTTCTTCTATCTTACTATAAACAAATGCATAGATATCCTTTGTGGGAACCACTCTCAGAGGGATGCGAGAGAATGCACCAACAAACTCTTTTGATAGATCCTTCAAATATCTTCCCAAATTAACTCTCTTTATCCACACTATTCACAACCTTTGAATTATCCATAGAAATAAAAGTGAAAGATTGTGCAAACATGAATACCTCTATAAATGCCAACAAGAAATGTATACATATCCTGCTTCTGAAACTCACTTCGAATCCACTTGTTCTTTTCTTCAAACCCTGAAATGCTAAATTTCTCTTTAAGCTTCCTTTGCACGCTTCTCCAAAAATACATGCCTCTTGAATTATCTAATTTTTTTTCTTCCATTCCAAATAATTTTGTAGTATATGTTTCAACTTGCAGGTAGATTTTTTCAAAAATTGTGTACACCTCCATTCTTTCAAATTTTGTAGACTTATCCTTCACACATGCGACTAAGAAAAAATCCTTAATTTCCTTATCACATTAAATATACTTCTATCAAGATGTGACACAAGTATCGATGAGAGGGTTCATTATATTTTCTGATAATTGCTCTCCCTTAGCCACTACTTTATCTAGAAATTGATGGGATTATCTGCATTGGAGGTCAACACAGATAAGACTGATGATTCAACTTGCTTTCCTTCCTTTATCCAAATCCTTTTCATTTCCTTTCTTGCTTCTTCTAGATCAATGATTTGATCATGCTTCTTCATCGGATAATTATTTTTCTTCTTCTGTATTTATTACCAGGATGTTCCAGATTGTTGCATTTACAACAAACAACATTCTTCTTGTTGTTCTCTCTTTTGTTCAACTTATCTTCACATAGACTAACTTTATATCTGATCTTCTTTCACTTAATACATTTTCCAAAAAATGATAAAGAATCATTCATTTTAATTTTGCAATCTTTTTCCTTATGACCAAATTTCTTGTAGGAATAACAAACACCATTGAAAGATAAATACATTTTAGCATCATGTGTCGTTTGATAGGAGTTCTTCCAAAAAAAATTATTAGATCTTTGATTTGTCCATCTTTGCATCGATTCTTCTTACCAGTAGATTGCTTCGCTTTAGAACTTTGACCTTCCTCAAACCTTAAACCACTCTTATCCATTGCCGATCTTTGAGAAGTAATCAATTCATCAAGCATTGTTGAGCTTATCTTAAATTTTTCTTTAAAACATCTTTCCTTTTCTAGATCAGGTCTCAAGGTTTCTGCTTCCTCCTCAAGCTTTATGCATTCATCCATCTTCCTTTGAATTTCAATTTCCTGACATTCTTCAGTTCTTTTCTTTTCATCCAATTATTGTAGCAAGCTGGAGACAATTTCATCTGGCTTAACCAATAGATCACACACTTTCAACACTTTTTTTTTTGTAGCTTTTCAATGTACTCATTTTCTTTCATGAACTTTTCCTTCATATCTTCTATTTCTTCTAAATATCTAGAAGAGACCACTTCCAAAGGAAAAAAATTCTTATACTCAAATTTTGGGACCTTCCTCAAGCTATTAGGCTTCTTCCAAGAAACCAAGATCTGATACCAATTGTTGAACATTTGGAATACTGAGAGGAGGGGGTGAATCAGTATTCCATAAAACCATTCACATAAAATCCATCTAACCATTATCACAATTCCGAGTGAATCAACAAGAGAGAACATAGAAACAAATCAATGCAACCATGCACATGAACACCAGGATTTTTACGTGGAAAACCCAAAAAGGGAAAAACCACGGTGATGGTTAACTCACAATATATTATATCCAGATACAAAATATTACAAGGCTCACTACCAGGACTCACTATCCTTAAAAGGATCTCTACCTAAATACAAAAGATGGTTGACCACCAAGATACAAAGATAGTGGCTCACTGCCAAGAGATTGAACTGATCACTAGTACAGAAACAACAATATGTGACTGAATTTAAGCTACTAAAAACTACTTATAAATGACTGAACATGGTTGTGTGACTAGTAGTAGTTTATTGCTAGTCATTTATAATGCGGCTGAATTGATGACTAAACCATTTTTAATCATTCAATTGATCGATTTGGTTGTTAATTTAGTCGCTCGATTGATCGATTTGGTTCTTGGTTTAGTCATCTAAGTGATTAACTTGCTTGTTAATTTAGTCATTTGATTGATCGATTTGGTCATTGATGCAGTCGTTAATTTGATTGATTTGGCAGCATGTAATTTAGTCGTTATTTAGTTATTGAATGTTTTAAACTAGTCACTTATTCAGTCATTTTTTATTCACTACTATATTTTGTTGTTAATTTAGTCATTGATTGATGTTAACTAGTCACTTATTTAGTCATTTTTATTCACTCATTTCTGTCCATTGGTAGTGTATTTAGTCATTAATTTTAATCATCATTTTGATCAATTTGGTAGTTTATTTAATTTTTTTGCTCACTGATTTCTATCAACTGATAGGTATATTAATACATTGTTTATTAATTTCATAGTCATTATATTTAGTCATATTTATTAACACTAATTTTTGTTAGTTGGTAGTATATTTAGTCAATTGGTATTTTATTTAATTGGTTTTGTTCACTGATTTTTTCCTATAAGTGTTGGAAATGAGACAATTCTTTAATTGAGGTTTAAATAGATAAAAACACAAAAAAACATAATCAATCATTCATTTTCACATAATGAAATGGCTATTAAGAAGGCAACATACTGGAATTTTATTGAGAAAAAGTGTTCTTACAATAGATACAAGATAAAAATTGTCTTTTCTTTGAAAAATGTATTGTTACAAAGTGTGTTTCACAGTGTTGTGATTGAGAAAACTGAGTTACAATGCCTTTTTTTTGGTTATGCAAGATATTACAATTTTGATGGCAATTCTATGTTGCAACTTATTTGCAATAGCACATACATGTATGTTGCATTCTCTACAACTTTTCCTCTTCTCTACATCTCTTTATCTACTTTGTATTTACTTCTTTTTCTGCACCCCTATTCTCTACATCTACTGCTTACACAACAACATATCCCCTCTTCTATAATGCACCAATTTGAATGAGCAGAACCCAAACAAAAAGAGAAAAACATAATCAAGGGGTTTTACATTACAGGTGTAGTAAGATAGAACATTCTCTATTCTACTCATAGAATGTACACCCAAATCGGATTTTCTGGTTTTTGTTTGGGTTCAACTTATTCATGCTCAATACATTCTCTATCTGCAACTTCACTCTCCACACTTTGTTGCTGCTAACTCTACTTTTTCTCTTCCGCACTTACGACTAACTTATCTATGGGTTTTTTTCAAATATTTTAGTGGCCACCATGCGAAGGTCCCTAGTTTCTCTTTCAAACGAACAACTCCATCTATTTTTTCTTGATGAGGAAGGGGTATGTTACTTGAGACCTGTAAAATACATACATTTGCATCTCCTGTTCCTTTCAATTTGACTCCATGTACAATAGATAGTACTATGGATTACAATATGGTATACAAATTATGACAATGTATCCATGTGGGTAATTGGGAAAATAAATCCATGAATAATCATTTTTAATCTTGTGGAAATGATTAGAAGAGAATTACTTTATTTTATTAGAAGACTAAGAAAAATTTCATAAAGAAAAAAATTAAATAACTATGATATTTATTTAATTTTTTGGATGGGAAGGGGTGATAAGATCTAGTAAAATAAATAATATTTGAAATTTTATCAAGGTTAGGAAATGGAAGGGGGGAAATGAGTATTTTGATTAGAAATAGAATTTTTATAAATAATTTAATTATTAATTAATTAATAATAGAGGAAAAAATGGATAATTTATCAAATATAAATTATTAATTATATAAGAAATAATCATAATTGATAGTGTGTCAATTTTAGGTGTCTCCTTATATATGTATATATGTATGTATGTATGTATGTATGTATGTATGTATTTGTATATATGTGTATGTATATAAGAGGGAGGAAAGAAAGAAAAAATGGGAACAAATCACAATAAGGTGGGAGAAGGGATAACTAAATTGAGTAAAAGTATATGTCACAATGAAAAATGAATGTTAGAAGAGGTACCAACATACAAAGGGTACATAAATGTATGTTCATATATACACGTGTGTATATGTTTTTGTATATATGTGTGTATATAAGAGGAATGAGAGAATGGAAAAATAGGAACAAATGACAACAAAGTGGGAGAAGGGATAACTAAATTGAGTAAAAGTAGATGTTGCAATGGAAAAGGAATGTTAGAAGAGGTACCATCATACAAATGGTACAAGAACAAAAAGAAAATTAGGGAGAAGAAATAAAATAGGATGAGAAATGGGAAACCATCAAGAAGAGAGAAGGCATAGTTTTTGAGTTGGTTAACCCAAGATTTCCAAGATATATTTAAACTCTAGTGATTGTCATGATTGAGATTGAAGGAATGGTTGTTGATTTCATTTTCTTCCTTGATTTTATATAAAAAAAATTTAACTTCCTTAGCCAATATTTGGGAATATTCTAAGTAAATAGTATGTTTTGAGTAGAATGAGTGCTAAATAAGAGTTGACTTAGCAATATGTTCATTTTTAAGATTATCATTATGTTACTTTAATCTATTTTTGAAGGATTGAATTATCTCTCCAATATAAGTAAGGCTAAAATACCATATGGTATTTCTTTAAGAGACTGGATACAATTGAAAAGGGGGAAACCAATTTGAACATGTATCTAATCCCCTTTTTATGTATAATCTCAATTTTCTTTAAAGAAAGACCTTCAATATGTGCGAGAGTGGAAATAAGGCAAGAGAAAGGGCTAGAATCCTCTGACTTTAGTTTAGAGTGAATCTTGGCTTACATAAACACCCTCAAAATGGAATTTTTATTATTCTTGTTACATTCGAAAACCTTGATTAGGTGTGATAGTTCTAAATATAGGTATTCATCATCACAAAAATGGTGTGCCCTAGTTGTCACAATTTTTAGTACATTAATTTTATAGGAAGGATGGTGGTGAGAAGATAAATGGAGATGTAGGTCCATGTGGATGGATTTTATAAATATGTGATGGCCAAGAGAGCCATTTAGTTTTTTAAAGAGAAGGAAATCATGGAATGGGAGTTTTTCATTTGATTCCAACTCTTTAGTGAAAGAAATGCATTTGTCATTACTCTTAAGGTGAGAATGGAACCTTTCTAAGTTCTCCATGCAATGTGGCCAATAGATATTGGTATCATCCACATGGTGTTTCCAACAATTGTGTTTAAGAGGGAAGGATTGTAATACAAGATATTTGAAATACTCCATGTAGAGGTTGGTGATAATAGTGGAAAGTGGGAAAAATGTAACAACCCCATTTTTGTGGTTATAGACCACCCCTTGGAAAGTAAAGAATGTAGACCTAAGATAAATTTTAACTAATGAATCAATCTCAACAATGGTCTTGCATATAATTATTTCAATGGATTCATTAATGGGGACTTTGGTGAAAAGATAAATAATTTAAAAATTAACAAAAACGCCACTTTCTTTAAAAAAAATTGTAATTGATGAAATCCATTAGATACGTTGAGTGTTTAATTAAGGAGCTAGAGATTTTCCTACAAGAGGGGAGATCAACTTATCTTGGAAAGCAACAAGTTTATAAGTGTAAGAGTTAATGGTATCTAAAGGAATTGAAATCATCTATACATTAATTTTTATAATATCATTGCTTGTTAACATGTAATGTGATTACCACCTCTTATTCTATTAAAATAATTAATCTTACCCTAAGTCTATTATTATTAGCAATTGAATTTATCAAGTAATATTTATTATTTAATTAATTTAAAATGAATCATTTTCCACCAAATATTTAAGAATTTGAATTTAAATACAAATTATAAATAGTTAAATTAATTTAAATCCTAAATTATAATTCATGTGTGTAACTTTCTAATCAAAATAGTCAACAAAATAATTATTTTAGTTAACTCACCAATCAAATGAGTCGACTACTTAGTCACCTCCATAAAATTGTAAAATTGATTGTCACCTCTCCCTATCACATCCACTATTCTAAAATCCAACTTAGGATCTAATATTAAATCTCCATAATTCAACTTCCTTTTAAAAATTATATAAATTGGAGCTCATATGGATTTTAACCATGTGGAATCAAGGTAGATGGTGTAGCATTTAGCAATAGCCATCCCAAATCATTCGAGCACATCGAAAATGATCATTTACATTGGTTTAGAATTTTTTATTTCATTAATTTTGTTTTTATACAAATTGTTATTAAACTCAATCAAAAGGTGAGTGTGTGATTTCCTTTGAAGTTTGATTCTTAATGTTTTATTATCCTTTTCACTATTTTTTATTTGACCTATCACATTTTTTCACACCTAGTGGGACTATATCCTAAGTTGAATTTTCTTATGTAGGGTTAAATCTGATTTTTTTTTTTTTATAGAGTTTTAGCATATTTTGAGTGTTTTGACTAGAACATCTCCACCTTATGTAGATTGTATCTACAAAACTAAGTTCTAGATATGATTATAAAACTTTTGATAGTAGGATTTCAATTTTTTGTAGACTATATCTACAAACTAAGTTCTAGCTATGATTATAAAACTTTTGATAGTAGGATTTCAATTTTTTATGCTATTAGATTTGTTTAGAATCTATTTTTAGCCGATAGGATATTTTGTTTGAAGTTTCTTCCAGGATTTTCATCAGCCCAGCTGCGAATTAGATTTGTCGACGATGGGGGTCTGTCGGTCGATGGGGAGGCCACCATTTTTTTTTGTGGTGACATGGGCGTTGGTAATTACGTGGGTTGGTGGCGGTCGAGAATGGTGTGTTGGATATGAGGAGTGTGAATGGAAAGCATTTGTTCGCACAAGGCCCAATGTTCCCTGTCATTGCACGATGGCGGTGGATGAAGTAAATTCAATATTGAATGCTGGTGTGTGGGAGAGTATACTTTGATGGAGTTGTATTGTCAGAAGATCCATTGTGGTGTTGGTTTGATAGTAGGCTATTGTTAAATTTGTCGCGTTTAGCTCCATTTTTTAGTAGGTTCGAGGGTTTTAAAACTGTTGAGCTACGAAATCAGTAAGTTAGTTTGCATGGGTTTTTTGCAAAACTAAATTTATTGTGTATGTCTTTTGTTCTCTACTTATTGTTCGTTTTGATAGTAGGTTTGAGGGTTTGAACATTGATGTGTTGTGTAATGTGCGACGAAGTATATTGATTAAGTTTCATTTTTGAAAGAGCCATTGTGGTGTTGGGTTGACAGCGGACTATTGTAAGATACGTCACCTACAGTTCCCTGGTTTGTTTCATAGGGGACAACTGTAAAAATTGTCAGGTTTCGCTACTTTTTGTGCCGGATTGGAGGGTTTTAAAGTTGCCACTCTCTGCAATCTATAAGTCGTTTTAGATGGGTGTTTTGTATAGATTATTTTTGTTGTATGTATTCTATAAGTCGTTCTGCATGGATGTCTAGCATTATCATTTTCTGTGGGTGGAGAAATTGCAGTTGAATCTTTTTTTGTTTCATCATGAAATATGGTTAGGGTTTGTAATTTTTTCGTTGCTCGTTTATTGTTTGTAGTTATCTTTTTGGATTTTTGGGCTTATACCCATTACCATAGGAGCAATAGTAGTTAAATCTAGGTTCTTTTGTTAAAATGGTTAGGGTTGGTAATTTTATTTCCCAATTGCATATTAAGATAGGAGTGATTGTATATATATGGATATATAAAGGGTTTGTTATTTTTTTGAAGTTTCCAACGTGATTTTCATTAGCCAAGCCTTGAATAGTATTTTTTGTGTAATAGGTGTGCTACAATTTCTCTATTTCTCTATAATATTGAATTCCAACAAATTGAGCTCGGATTTTGTGCATAATGTGTGAGGAAGTATATTAATTAAGTTGCATTATCGAAAGAGCCATTGTGTTGTTGGTTTCATAGTGGACTATTCTAAAAAATGAAATCGTCGGCCTTTGCTCCATTTTATGGCAGATTGGAGGGTTTTAAAACTGCGGTGTTGCACAATGTGTAGGTCATTTTACTTGGGTGTTTTGTATAAATGGTTTATTTATTGTTTATGTTAAAATTCTTTTTCTCTAGAATCTATAAGTCATTTTCCATGGATGTCTATCGTTATGGTTTTGTATGGATGGAGAAATTGCAAATATATAGATATGTAGAGTGTTTGTTATTTGTTTGAAGTTTCTGGCGAGATTTCCGTCAGCCGAGCCGTGAACAATATTTGTTTATGTTTAAACTCAGAGATAGAAACATATAACAAGAAGATATTAACAATAAATTAATCATCTATGCAAAACACCCATGTAGAAAAGAGTATAACCCGACAAACTTGATTGAAAATTCGAGTTGCATCACCTCACACTAAATATTATAGAGAAATAGAGAAATTCTAAAAGAGGTATTAGAATAACACTAATGTAGGTTGGAGTCTCAATTAAGTGTGTATATATATATGTATATGTATATATATACACACACACACACACACATGTATACACATGTGTATATACATATATTTTGCCACGGGTTTTGCAGCACACCAGTGTTAAAACCCTCGAACCTGCTATCAAAAGGAACAATAAGTAGAGCCAAAAAATCCAATTCGCGGATGGGTTGATGTATTGTATGTATGTATATATACATGTATATATGCATGTGTATAGATATGTATATATGCATAAATATATGTATGTATGCTTTACTAATAGCTCTGTTACAATTCCCCCATTTTTGTATAATATGGAATGGCAGATAATGCAAATATTTTTATATAGAGACATATAGCAAGAAGAAATTAACAATAAATTAATTATTTATGCAAAACACCCATGTATAAAAGAGTATAGCCCCACAAGCTTCATTGAAAATGAAAACCACAACATGTGTATGTTAGGAAAGATGCAGAGAGTATATATGTGTGTCTACATATGTATATGTATGTATGTATGTATGTATGCATATATACATATATATATGTATGTATGCATGCATATATATATATGTCAATGGTTTCATGCAACCCTAAACCCTGTACACAGATAGCTACAATTCCTCCTATGGTAATGGTTGCAACGCCAAAGATATACACAAATGATGCAAAGGCTCTTTCAATATTCAGTGTTGTGTATGCACAACCAAGTGAGGTATTATTATTCTTCTATGGAATAACTATTTTTTTATTCTTTGCATGAGAATAGTTTATAAGATCTGTAAAACCAACTACTTTGAACATAATCTCAACGATTGTGCATATATATATATGTATGTATGCATATATATATATATATATATATATATCTATATATATATATATGTATGTATGTATGTATATATATATATATATGCTTATATATATGTCAATGGTTTCATATAGCCCTAAACCCTACACACAGATAGCTACAATTCATCCTATGGTAATGGCTGCAACACAAAAGATATACACAGATGATGAAAAGGTTGTTTCAATATTCAGTGTTGTGTATGCACAACGGGGTGAGGTATTCTTATTCTTCTATGGGATAACTATTTTTTTATTCTTTGCATGAGAAGAGTTTATAAGATCTATAAAACCAACTGCTTTGAACATAATCTCAACAATTATGTTTAGTTTCACATAGATTATATGTGTGGTTCTATTTGTAGAAATTAGTATAATTATGTTCTCCAAAAACACACAAGCTTCATTGAAAATTTGAGCTACATCACCACAAATAGACAAATTGTAAGAGACCTACTAGAATAATATTGGACAACCACCAAAGTAATTTTACCTCCAATATGTTATTGCTTTCATACAACACTAAACCCTACACACATATAACTACAATTGGTCCTATGGTAATGGCTGGAACACCAAAGATACACACATACAATAAAAAAAAATAGACCAACAACGTACAAATAACCAACCCTGACCATATTTTTTGATGGAAGAAGGAAGCTTTAAGTGCAATTTCTGCATCCATACTGTGACACCCCTTTGATTTGTTATATTTTCTTTGACAGCTCCGATACTTTGTTAGACCTTATTTTATGTTATGGTTGTTCTATCGCTGACAGTGGAGCGATGATAGACTATATGGATGTGATGATACAATATATGCATGGTGATTATGTTTAATATGCTTTATGTTTGCATAGATTCTTAGTTGTGATGACATTGTTGTATATGCTTATTGTATTTTAATTGATATATTATCTCGTCAGTTGATGTAACATTGTATTGGTGAAGAGAACAATATTGCATCACTCGCTTGCGAGTGCCCTATGATTTTCGTGATTCTCTCTTCATGGTGTGTATGAATTATTATCTATATACATGTATGACTTTTTCTTTTGTTTTAGGTTTGTAGGTACAGGACAACAACTTCACCTAGTTTCACAGGTCTGAGCATGTCCACTACTCAACAATAATGATTGGGAGATAGTAACAGGATACCTAGTCAAAGCATTACCCTAGCATAGTGTGTCATTAGTTCGTATGTTGGTCATGTTCCTTATCCATGTTGGTCTTGGTATTTTATTTATCGTGCAAGTTTAAATTGTAAGGATTAAATTATATGTTGTGATTAGTATTTAATTAATATAGAGATTTTATTATAAATTAATTAGTTTAATTTAAGTTATATTATTAAGTGATTTTAATTATTAAACTAATTGGGAATTAAAATAAATAAGTTATTTAATTGTAAATTAGATTAAATAAATTATTTTAATTTTAAATGCATATTTGGGAAAAGATCTTAGAAATATCTTGGTTTGTTAAAGAAGAGATATTTGTTGTGTGAATAGGAAGTTACAAGGATTTTTTTTCTGACTGTCTTAAAATTGAATTACGGAGGCATTGATTGAAATGGGTGAGAAAAGAGGAAGTTGTTTTCATGGGAAGAAATATAGAGGTTTTTGGGAAATGAATGAATTGTTTTGTGGTTTGAAGAAATTGTAGATATTAGAAGCTTTCTGATAATTCTAGGAATCTAATTTGTGGAAATTCTTTGCTGTGGTTTATTTCTGTTCTCTGGGAAGTGACAATTTTTCTAGAGGAAGCTTTGGAAACATTGGAAAATTGAAGTTACAGAGAAGCTTGACATCAATCCTCAAGGAAACAATTCTTCTGGAGTAGGGTTGTCATTTCTGTTATTCACCTTGAGATTTCCTTGGGTAGTGCATGTAGTTGGATTCAATATTGGACATCCGTAGGGATGTGCTATCTAATTTGTTATGTTATTATCAGTTTGTGCACTGTCTACCCTTGGGTGTTGAATGAGTTATTGTGTTGTTGATAGGGGAGTGGCTTCCAGTGGGGGCCGGGACGCAAAGTGGTCCCAGGATAACTCGTGTGGAAGTCAGTTTAATTAGTGGAAATTAAATAACCTACTTTAGGGGAATGGGTAGTTAACATATTTAACTTGATAATTAGCCTCGCTCATTGGCTCAAGGGCTTGTGTTAGACTTGAGATGAGTCGGGAAGGCCTAGAATGGCAAGGTCGTTATCTTGTCTTCTTGAAAGATAATCGATTCCACATTGGTGTGCATGTGGGGTCGGAGTTCGTAAGAGGTTACCAAGATAACCCAAGATGGGGGCCAAGACCTAGGAAGATCTCCTTAGGATAACCAATACAACCTTTGTGATGAAACTCCTCCTATGACATTAGTTGATTGTATTGTATAGTGGTTGTACTTGATTTTGTGATTCTGGAAGCAATGCAACCCTATGTTTCGTATTTACTAGTACAATGTTATTTTGTATCTTTCCTGTGTCTAGAGGTAGTAGGTTAGTCTTGGTTACCTATTACTGTCTTCTAGCATGGGGGTTGGTCCTATGGGTACCACATGGCTAGGTGATGTGCACCTTACTCTGTTGAGTTTCTCTTCTTGTTCGTGATGGCAGGATCTCCTTGTTCAAGGAGCTTGTGTGGTTCTATGGATTTGTACTTATCTTTATTCATTGTAACAGTGGACACTAGATATATTGTATTCCTTATTTGTAATCAAGGAGGAACCCTTGTGATGTAATTGTAACATTATGTATGATCTTTTCATTGTTGGATTAATGGTATATATTGTTTATATGGTGTTGTATCTATGGAAATATGTTCATTACTTATCTTTGTGTTAGATTTATTATGGAATGGTGAATGCTTTGTTGTATGTTGTTATCATGACTTAATTCCATATACAATGTTTTAGAATAATTTTGTAAGTTTTGAATTCACATGTAGACACGTTGCGTGGCCTAGAGGATGTATATGTTAGAGTAGTTTATTTCACTCGTCATTGTTACTCTTTTTAAGAAAAAAAATTAGTTGTGCTTCCGCAACATTGTATCATCCTCTAGGTTGCATGATGGGGTTTTACACATACAGAACGATAATCTCTTATAAATCTATGAAATGGGTATACACACAAACAACCAAAACAATAGAACAACATTTAAGTACAATTTCTCTTAAGGTAACATGTATGTATATGTTATACATATATGTACACATATACATACATATATACATGAATATGTTGTAAAATTGAGCTACATTTTTTGGGATTAAATATTATAGAGAAATAGGCAAATTGTAAAAAAACTAGAAGGAAAACAGTGGAGAATGACATACATCTGATTCGTGAGCATCATCCTAATAGCTCTAACAACTGTTACATAGACTACTTGACTTGTACCAATATGTTGCATGATACTCTTTTCCCTGTTGTCCAACTTTCACATAATGTGCATATTTTATGACAGGCGCTTGCTCGGGATGTGAGTGGGTTTATCCCTGTGCATTTTTCATCTTCTACCCATTACCATAGGAGGAATTGTAGTTGAACCTTGTTTGTTTGCTCAATAAATATGCTTAGGGTTAGTATTTTTATTTCCCTACATTTATTTTTTTGGTTATCTATTTGCATCTATGCTATTGAACACATTAACATAGGACCATTTGTAGATTATGAACATGATGGATATAAAATTAGTTTGGTAGTTGGTAAATGTTATTGTTTCTAATATCTCTTTTATCTGTTTGAACTTTCGAGTGGGTTCCCCATCGGCTTGGTTGGAAAGAGGATTTTTTTATGCAATAGCTCTTTTGAAAATTCTCTATTTGACTGGAAAAATTATTGCTAGGTCATGTAGCTTGAATTGTTGATTAAGCCTATGCCATTGTGGGGAGGCTGTGCAGATTATTGGTGCTCATTAGCTTTATGAGTTCTATTTAATATGGGTTTCGTACCAAACAATGTAGCTTCAAATTTTAATTGAAAAACCAAGTTTTACACAGCCTACTTTCCTTCTACAAGAATGTTTAGTGTGGGTTCCAACTCATCTATGATTTAGCTATGATTTTTAGCTTTTTCTTTTAATAGTTGTTTTTCAATTTGTTGATTTTGTCTATAAATTAAGTGGGAAATAATGTTGCTTGAATTTTCAATTGAGAAACCAGTAAAGAATGTGTCTAATTTACATGTTATACAGTTCTCTATTTGTCTTCGATATTTACTTGTAAAGGATGTAGGTTGAATCTTGTATCAATATGTTTCAAATTTCATTTTTTTCCTATAAGTTCAAATAAATCGGCAAGGTTTTTTTTACATAAAAAGATGTAGAGTCCCAAAAATGCAAGTAAGCATCCATACTAGATTTTCCCTTAGCTGACTGGTTGAGAAGGCTTAAAATTCAACCCTTTTGCTGCCTATACTAATGCCAAACTTTGGAGTAGATGATATGGTATTGTTGTCAATCAGATTGCACCCAAATGCTTGAATGACTAAATTCAACAATCTATTGAAACATGGGAACTATCTTTAGGCTGTGGGTATTCCTATGGTGAAGATAGACCTCCAGATTCTAGGCTGGTTCCTATATGATGATCAATTAGGTACTTTAATGATTTTTTGAGAAAAGGGTAAGAAGGATTGAATTGAATGCATGAACTAAAACTAAAACTTCGGTGATGCACCTAATTGATATTTGTGAGCAGATTGATTCACAACTAATTATTACGGAATCTATTTTCACAACTCAAATTGGGAAATCTAATTACATAAGTGTTTCATCAGAAGGCCTGATAATCCATTCTTAATGAAGGAATTCACAACCTAAAGGAGAGGATAATTTAACAGCACAACTTATGATCTACATAACTAAAATTGCTTTTTCGTGTACATGTATTCATGAGTGTGATAGGAATTTAAAGGCTTTGAAATCAAACACATTAAATTCACATCTTAAACATTCAAAAAATACAAAACTCCTGAATCTGAGAAGGATAATACTAAATAGCGATAATGAAAAGAAGAAAACTCTACAAAAATGATAACCTATAAAGTTGTGAAACTGTATTAAATCTAAAATGTTGAGTTACAAGATATTTCTTTTTGCATAATGCAAAGGATGAAAAACAAGAACTAGAGGAAAAATGACTAAGTCATTTCATTTTATACAATAAGCCTCTCCAAGGCAAGAAGATGAAACTGGAAGTCAATCTCACTGTAAAAATGATAACTCCAAAGTAATCCACGAGCAAAAGACAAAATCCCCGAAAAGAATGCTCAAACTTATGCAAAAATGAGTGAACTTAGTCTCAAACTAGCCGTCAACTCATAACTGATCCATGGAGCACGCAAACTGAACTGAAAATCCCTCAAAAAGTGGGTCCAAGCATGTGAAAATCACCTCATTTTTATCAATTCGCCCATGCACATCAGACTCGAACAGCTCCATCATTTGCTCCATTTTACATGACTAGTTAACTCCAAGTCCAAAAACACAACACTCTTGATCATTTATACTGACTTCAATTGTACTTCAGTTGTATTTCCTACATGACAAAATGATGAAGGCACGGAAAAAAGAAACTTTGAACCCTAAACTCATTTCGCACTTTGCATTCAATCTTCTGGAGAGCTTTATGCCATGCCGCCAATGGATAGGGTTTCAAGCTTGAAAGCCAACCATTTCATGTTGTTTCTGATGATTACCATGGCAATTTCACAGGTCAAAGCATGGTAAGTCTTCTTTTAGACAGAAATCTAGACTTCCTTTCTAATTTCGAAGCTATTTTCTAGTTTCTTGGCCGCAACCATGGCCATATTCTGATGTTCTTTTGCTTGATTTGTGTATATTTCTCCACTCTGAGGCCACCATGGTGGATTTCTGAAGCTTTTGCTGTGTATAGTGAATGCTTTTCTCTTGGAAACAAAGACAAGTAAGCTCTTCTCCCATTGAACCTTGCATCTCCTTCACCATTATCTGTAAGCTTGATTTTAATCTGTTGAGAATAAGATAATAACAATATCTTTATTTCCTTTACCATTTTGATTTTTTTGGTGTAAACTCCATGTGGGTTAAGTTTCTTTATGAAGAAAAGACTTTACCCAAGCTGTGGCTGCAAGCAACAAGCTGGGTATTTTTCCTATTTGTATAGATGACAAAAAAAACCAATACTATGTATGCAGGCTACCATGGAAGAAATTTATTTTATTTCTCCTTGTATATGAAGATAAAGGCTCGTTCTCTTAATTCTGTGTGTTGAGACACAAATTCACAGTCTCCATTCCTTTTGAGAACAAAAATTGTCATAGGTTTCCTTTGTCATTACAGGCCGCCATGGAATTTCTGGGTATCCGTATTTAAGAAATCTGTATATATGCTTTTGTGGTATTTATGGACAGTCACTATATATAAGATTAATGACTATAGGTCTTTGTAAAAATTACTGTATATTGTCCCAAAACCAAGCACTATTCCTAATATAATGACAATGAAGAAATTTTGCCTGAATGATGAGAGAAAAACAATGAGGTTTATTGATATTGCTCTTGACAACACTAAAATACACTCAGTGATTGCCTATTGTTTGACACATTGCACAATCATTATCCTTCATCCATGTTTGTGTTGATTTTGTGCACTTGTCTCATAGCAATAGTTGTCATGTCAATTTCCATCGATCTACAAACTATCCTTTTGTTATCTTTTGTCACTAAATGGTTGTATTCTTTATTTCCAAGAAATTGTGCTAAGCTTTGAAAATGAACTTCAACAAATGTTCTCTTGACTATGCTCATCTATGATGAAATTGTTGTCACTTAGCATAACTATCCTATCATTATGTGACTATAACTTTTGATATTTCATTGGCACAAGATATGATATCATGACTGTATTTGGTGAAATTTGTCTTAACCTTTATTGCTCTTTCAAATCTTGAAAAAGACATAACTAATGTCTTGTCACTGGAATCATTGTTCTCAGTTGCAAACTATAGCATTTATTCTCTCCATTGATAGCATGCTTATGATTAATTATCCTTTAAACTCCTTATGACTTTCATGGCTGCCTCTGAAGCTATTGGACTACCATAAGCTATTGTTTCATCTTTATTCATGGGAATAAGCTTCATGTAGAAGCTTTTCCTTGATGACTATAATTAAGTATCTGATAACTCTCAAGTAATGATGTGAATGAGAGGTGTCCTTATGATATGCCGGGCTCAACCCTTGTGGGAGCCCGTTTTTCTCCACATATCTGATGAAAATAATCACGAACATAATGAACCTGTTCCTGGACATTTAAACAAACAAGCTAGCAAAAATAATTGAAGCTGAAAGCTTCCATTGAATTCTTCGTGTTTCCTTGATTGTCAGCCTTTGTAACTCAATCATCTGGTGAACACCTGACTGGATATCTGTTACATTCCTGTTGGTAGTGTAGACATGAAGTAGAATGTAATTTATCATTTCTTAGAGTAAATCTCTAACATCATTCTTTTTACAATCTTGCAAGTTCATGAAGCGTGGAATCGAGATTGTTGCAGCTTGAATACGCAACAACTGAAGACATCGAGCAAAAGCAGTTCATCATCACAGGAAATGATGGATTGCTCCCCTCTATGTTTACATTACCTTCAGTAGTGTAGAAGTTCATCCCATTTTGTATTCACTATTTGATTAAGAAAATCATATTGGCTACTCTCGCGGCTTGTGCAGGACTTCAGTTTTTACAATATGAATAAAGCAACATTCTTTTATGCAAATTTTTGAGTTCCTTTGTCTGAGATTTGCATAGTAACACTTGAAATTCATAAGTAATCAAAGTTCTGGAACATAATGAATACTTAAGTAGAAATTTTTTTACCTTCTTTGATGGATGCAATTTAGCTCTACCTGTTTTGAGCTGTAGCTAAAAATAGGTAACAATTTGGTGACCTCTGCGGAGTGTTTTCCTACTAAACACTATAGACCAGTTGCTCTATATATCCATTGGGCATGGAGTCAATTTTTGCTTTGCCTTGACTTGGAAAAAACTTGTAACTCAGCTCAAACCACACAAACTGAATGAAACTACTAAAACTTTGTTGAAGACAGAGCTTGAAAACCACCGTGCAACAACTGCACTTTATTGAAAGCACAACAATATAGAATTGAAACGTGCCAAGGGGCACTTATTGAAAGTAAAACTCTACCCTACCCTACACTAACCAATAATGTTAGTGCTTATACATGACCATTCACTGGTTGAGAGAAATAGCTGCCCTTTCTTAATAACAAAGGATGTTTCAAATCTTTAAGATTGATCAACAAGAAGTATGGAAATTTGATTAATTGTCGCTCCTTAGTGTCAAAAATTGTTGTCAGCATAGTTTGGATCATCATAAAAAGCATATCTTCCTTATCTGATTGATTATTAAAGATGATAGTCTGAGGCATATGGATAAGATTAACCTGTTGCTCTGTAGTTGCAATCATATGCTTTGGTAGAATCATGTCTTGTTGTAATTCTGTAGACCCCTCCTTGGATAAATATCTGATCGGACACCCTGTTGAGAGCATAAAACTTGGCCTCTTATTGACATTTTCATGCTTATATACTATTGTCTCTTCATCCAAAGATGATATTTCATCTTCTATCTCAATTTTAATTTGGTCTGAAGGAGTCGGTTCACATGAACGAGATGAAGGAATGCTTGCTTCCTTGGCCTAAATAGGCTGATTGCATACTGTTGGATCATATGGCATCAAACTATAATTAATGTTAGAACAAAAGACCTCTATTATGCCTGAAAACACATTTTCTTCTAACTCATAACTTTGCATTAAGTCCAGATGAGTTTTATCATTTAGTTTCTCCATACTAGGTATAGATGCTACTATGCATGTGATATCCTCATTTTCAACAACAAATTAAGGAAGTTCATCAAATAAATCAGAAAAAATTTGAGATTCACTTTCAATTTTCTCTACATGAACATGTTCAATTTGTTCTCGTTTGTCATCTAAGCTTGAAAAAAAGGATTCAAGGTCATTCCAAAATGAGTACTCATCAAATATTCCTTGGTCCTTTGATAAAAAAAGAATAGTTTTTACCTCATGAACCGTCCTTTCCTCATGTTCATTTTCCTCTTTCAGCTGCTTGAAGACTTGATTATTACATTGATAGTCTTCAATCAACAACTCATCAAATTGTTTAACCTTTTCCTCCTCATCCAACTCAATAAAAGAAGGGAGTTCATCGAATAAAAACATGAAATCATTGCGTTTGATACCTTTTTCAAGCTCCTCAACCTATTGTCCTGATTGATCATGTTCGTTCACCTCATGCTGCAAGTCTGCTTTGCAAATGGTATCAAGACATGCATGCGTATGTTGGCTCTCTTGAGATGACTGTTCATGAAGACTCATAGCTGGATTTGAATCTTGTACTTGTCTTTGCAATAGAAGAGGATTTCTGAAACTTGGAATGGGAGCCTCTTGAACTAGATTTGGCATTTTGAAGTCAGGATGCTTGGTCCAAGAAGGTCACCATGGCTGTTTAGTACCTTGATGATTTGGTTCAGGCTCTTGATATGATTGAAAATGAGGGTTCATGGGCTCCTGTAGGGACTGAACTATTGAAGTAGAGGGAACTTGAGGAATTTCTTAAATTTCTTGAAGGAAAATGGGCTCTTCATGTGGCTGGTCTTGAGGATTAACAAATTCAGGTTGTACCAGCATAGGCTCTTGTATTGGTAAAACATCTCTAAAACTTGGAACTTTGATTTTAAAAGGGTTAAGAGGCTCACTTTTCTTGAAACTTGGAAACTTAAAATTACAAACCTCCTCCTGAACAGGCTGATGTGGAATATAAGGAGCTACTTGGACCTCATGCCTCTATGTTTGAGTAAGCATAAACTTCATCTGCTCCTCTTTTTCTGCTAACTCCCTTTTGAGCTTTTCTTCAAACTGTCTTCTTTGTGTCTCCAATTCTTGCTCATGAAGGTAGGCTTGATAGGCCATCTCTTGTTGTTGTTGATTGTACTCCTATTGCCTCCTAAACTCTTCTATCTGCTTTGCGATGTCTAACAGTATGTCCTTCATGTTATTCATGTTATTCTTCATATCATCAACCTCTTGGAGCTGATTTTGGACATATGAATATTGATCTAAATGTTGAGCAGGGGTGGGTGGGAGGTGAGCATGTTGAGCATGTTGATAGGCTGTTGTTGCATGGCTGTTTGGGATAAAACCAGCAGCATGATTTGCCAACATTGAACTTGTTGAAACTAGTAAATGTGTTTGAAGTCGCCAGGTATAAATTTGTACCTCTGAAAGGTAAAAATGTTGCTATATATACCAGAACAACAGCTT
Organism: Sequoia sempervirens; assembly: GCA_007258455.2. Classification (NCBI taxonomy): domain Eukaryota; kingdom Viridiplantae; phylum Streptophyta; class Pinopsida; order Cupressales; family Cupressaceae; genus Sequoia; species Sequoia sempervirens. Next base: position 67,484,596 of record VDFB02379711.1, read on the forward strand.
GTATCTTTGAATTCTTTCTGTGAAGATCACTTCAGAGTCCCACCGGGCATGCCAAAAACTGTTGTCAATCAGATTGCACCCGAATGCTTGAATGATTAAATTCAACAATCTATTGAAACATGGGAACTATCTTCAGGCTATGGGTATTCCTATGGCGAAGATAGACCTCCATATTCTAGGTTGGTTCCTATATGATGATCAATTAGGTACTTGAATGATTTGTTGAGAAAAGGGTAAGAAGGATTGAATTGAATGCATGAACTAAAACTAAAACTTCGGTGATGCACCTAATTGATATTTATGAGCAGATTGATTCACAACTGATTATTATGGAATCTATTTTTACAACTCAAATTGGGCAATCTAATTACATAAGTGTTTCATCAAAAGGTCTGATAATCCATTCTTAATGAAGGAAAATGATATTTTCACAACCTAAAGGAGAGGATAAATTAACAGCACAACTTATGATCTGTAACTAAAATTTCTTTTTCGTGTACATGTATTCATGAGTGCGATAGGAATTTAAAGGCTTTGAAATAAAACACATTAAATTCGCATCTTAAACATTCAAGAAATACAAAACTCATGAATCTAAGAAGGATAGTACTAAATAGCGATAATGAAAAGAAGGAAACTCTACAAAAATGATCACCTGTAAAGCTGTAAAACTGTATTAAATCTAAAATGCTGAGTTACAAGATATTTCTCTTTGCAGAATGCAAAGGATAGAAAACAAGAACTAGAGGAAAAATGACTAAGTCATTTCATTTTATACAATAAGCTCCAAGGCAAGAAGATGAAACTGGAAGTCAATCTCAGTGTAAAAATGATAACTCCAAAGTAATCCATGAGCAAAAGAAAAAATCCTTGAAAAAAATGCTCAAACTCATGCAAAAATGAGTGAACTCAGTCTCAAACTAGCCATCAACTCATAACTTATCCATGGAGCACGCAAACTGAACTGAAAATCCCTCAAAAAGTGGGTCCAAGCATGCGAAAACCACCTCATTTTTATCAATTCGCCCATGCACATCAAACTCGAACAACGCCATCATTTGCTCCATTTTACATGACTAGTTAACTCCAAGTCTGAAAACACAACACTCTTGATCATTTATACTGACTTCAATTATACTTCAGTTGTATTTCCTCCATTGAAAAATGATGAAGGCACAGAAAAAAGAAACTTTGAACCCTAAACTCATTTCACACTTTGCATTCGATCTTCTGGAGAGCTTTCTGTTGCGCTGCCAATGGATAGGGTTTCAAGCTTGAAAGCCAACCATTTCATGTTGTTTCTGATGATTACCATGGAAATTTCGCAGGTCAAAGCATGGTAAGTCTTCTTTTAGTCAGAAATCTGGACTTCCTTTCTAATTTTGAAGCTATTTTCTGGTTTCTTGGTCGCAGCCATGGCCATATTTTGATGTTCTTTTGCTTGCTTTTGTATATTTCTCCACTCTGAGGCCACCATGGTGGATTTATGAAGCTTTTGTTGTGTATAGTGAATTCTTTTCTCTTGGAAACAAAGACAAGTAAGCTTTTCTCCCATTGAACCTTGCATCTCCTTCACCATTCTCTATAAGCTCAATTTTAATCTATTGAGAATAAAATAATAACAATATCTATATTTCCTTTACCATTTTGATTTTTTTGGTGTAAACTCTATGTGGGTTAAGTTTCTTTGTGAAGAAAAGACTTTACCCAGGCTGTGGATGCAAGCAACAAGCTGGGTATTTTTCCTATTTGTATAAATGACAAAAAAAAAACCAATACTATGTATGCAGGCTGCCATGGAAGAAATTTATTTTCTTTCTCCTTGTATATGAAGATAAAGGCTCAACCTCTTAATTTTGTGTGTTGAGACACAAATTCACAGTCTCCATTCCTTTTGAGAACAAAAATTGTCATAGGTTTCCTTTGTCATTACATGCTGCCATGGAATTTCTGGGTATCCATATTTAAGAAATCTGTATATATGCTTTTGTGTTATTTATGGATAGTCACTATATATAAGATTAATGACTGTAGGTCTTTGTAAAAATAACTGTACATTGTCCCGAAACCAAGCAATGTTCCTGATATAATGACAATGAAGAAATTTTTCCTTAATGATGAGAGAAAAGCAATGAGGTTTATTGATATTGCTCTTGACAACACTAAAATACACTCAGTGATTGCCTATTGTTTGACACATTGCACAATCATTATCCTTCATCCATGTTTGTGTTGATTTTGTGCACTTGTCTCATAGCAATAGTTGTCATGTCAATTTCCATCGATCTACAAACTATCCTTTTGTTATCTTCTATCACTAAATGGTTGCATTCTTTACTTCCAAGAAACTTTATTGAGCTTTGAAAATGAACTTCAACAAATGTTCTCTTGACTGTGCTCATCTAAGATGAAATTGTTGTCACTTAGCATAACTTTCCTATCATTATGTGACTATAACTTTTGATATTTCTTTGGCACGAGATATGATATCATGACTATATTTGGTGAAATATGTCTTAACCTTTATTTCTCTTTCAAATCTTGAAAAAGATATAACTATTGTCCTATCACTGGCATCATTGTTCTCAGCTGCAAACTATAGCTTTTATTCTCTCCATTGATAGCATGCTTATGCTTAATTATCCTTTAAACTCCTTATGAATTTTATGGCTGCCTCTAATGCTATTGGATTACCATAAGCTATTGTGTCATCTTTATTCATGGGTATAAGCTTCATGTAGCAGTTTTTCCTTGATGATTGTAATTAAGTATTTGATAACTCTCAAGTAATGATGTGAATGAGAGGTGTCCTTATGATATGCCGAGCTCAACCCTTGTGGGAGCCCATTTTGCTCCACATATCTGATGAAAATAATCACAAACATAATGATTTGGTTCCTACACATTTAAACAAACAAGTTAACAAAAATAATCGAAGCTGAAAGCTTCCATTGAATTCTTCGTGTCTCCTTGATTGTCAGCCTTTGTAACTCAATCATCTAGTGAACGCCTGACTGGATATTTGTTACATTCCTATTGGTAGTGTAGACATGAAGTAGAATGTAATTTATCATTTCTTTGAGTAAATATCTAACATCATTCTTTTTACAATCTTGCAAGTTCATGGAGCGTGGAATTGAGATTGCTGCAGCTTGGATACACAACAATTGAAGACATCGAGCAAAAGCGGTTCATCATCGCAGGCAATGATGAATTGCTCCCCTCCTTTATGTTTACATTACCTTCAGTAGTGTAGAAGTTCATCCCATTTTGTATTCACTATTTGATTAAGAAAATCATATTGGCTACTCCCGCGGCTTGTGTGGGACTTTAGTTTTTACAATATGAATAAAGCAACATTCTTTTATGCAAATTTATGAGTTGCTTTGTCTGATATTTGCATAATAACACTTGAAATTCATAAGTAATCAAATTTCTAGAATGTAATGAATACTTAAGCAGAAAAAATTTTGTACCGTCTTTGATGGATGCAATTTAGCTCTACCTGTTTTGAGCTATAGCTAAAAATAGGTAACAAGTATAAGCAAATGAAAAGGTTTGAATTTGCAACCTTCCCAATTGGTTAATTGAGAGGAAAAACAATTTGGATGTTTCTTGTCTTCATAAATTCCAAGCTCAAGAGTTAGATGGTGATAAAAAAATACTATACACAAGTATTTAGATATATTCCTATGTATATAAACACATATATACATATGTACATATGGATACATATATATGCTTATATGTGTGTGTTTGTAAATGTGTTCATAAAGGGGAACTTCAATGCATATATGTACTTGGTTATTTCTACACATATATACATGCACATATTCTGCATTCAAGCTCCATTATTTTCCATTAATTATTATAGACAGATAGGAAAATCTTAAAAGAACTATTAGGAAAAGACTGAAGCACAACATATGTTTGATTCTTTAGTAATGGTTGTTGTTTCTTTTGTTATTAAGGCAGGAAAATATATTGATTAATTTGCATTTCCAAAAGAGCCATAGCGGTGTTGCTTTAAAATTATAGTATTGTAAGAATCGTCTTCCTTGGCTCTCTTGTTTAACAAAATAGAGGTTTACCAAACTGCTATGCTATGGAATCTGTAAGTTGTTTTGCATTTGTATGTTGCATGAATATTTTTCCCATAATATTGAATACCAAGCAATGTAGGCCGAATCTACAATTAAGGTTGTGATGTTATATGCATTTTTGGACATATTATTGCACCATATGATTATTTCCATAACATAGTAAAATTTACAATCTGCATAAATACATATATATAGAAATAATAAAAGCCTGCATGCACACACATATAAGCATCCTGAAAGATAGAGAGATACATATGAGGGTATATGCATTTGCATTTATTATTTTTATTCTTCTTGATGTATCCCCTGGTGTTTGCATACCATTAAAAGTTGATTTCTATTATTCTTGTTGTATCTCGTCTTCTTTAAGCAGTATTAAAAGTGGAATGGTTATAAATTGATATTTGTATGTTGTGTACCAATTAGTATTTGGATGCTATAGTACACTGATCTTTTTTTTAATTGTGAAATAGAGTTGTCAATTAGTGAACTCAAATTGCAACATTGTGTCACTACAAATAAGCTCATAGAACTATGTCTATGTAAGTGGGATTTGTGGATGGGTTCACAGAGGCCCCCAATATTGATTTGTTGCCAGCCCCCATTGGTCTCTCCATGGAGTTTGGCTTTGAGGGCGTGGCTGCCCGACCTTCAGATCCTAATTTCGTAAGTATGTTTTCACTTTATCTTGTACTTGTTGCAAATTTGGTGTTAGTGTTTCCAATTCTCTTCACTTCTAGGTGTACATCTACATGGGCCATCTTTACAAAGCATATAGATGTGGAACTAGATATGCATTCCTATTTTCTAGCATATAAAAGGATTGCTTTGATGTATATGTATATCTGTATGTATATGTATGTATATATATGTATATGTATATGTATATGTGTATGTATATGTATATGTATATGCATGTATATGTGTATATATGTCTATGTATATATACATGTATATGTATGTATATATGCATATATGTATATATGTATGCATATATATATGTATGTGTATGTTTGTATATGTATATGTATATGTATGTATATGTATGCAAGTATGCATATGTATATGTATATGTGTATGTATATGCATGTATATGTATATGCATGTGTATATGCATATGTGTATGTCTATGGACATGCAAAAACAAATAATACAATATGATAGATCAGATATGACTCAGACAACAGATTTTGTGCTTTGTAATGCCCAAATTTCCTTGCACTTAGGGAAAAAAATACGACTTTTTTTTTTCTTTCAAATGCATAGCACTTACTTGCAAACTATACCATGCTTCACATGGTAACCAAACTATTCTCATTGAGTGATTTTTAATGTGTAACATCCTTGCTAACATGCTACTCATGGGGAGTGCGAGAAAAATTAGTCAAGTGCACGAAGTCCAATGCGTGCACCCTTGATCGACGGACAACATAGTTCAATCAACTATATCATAATGGTCCCACAATTACCTTTCTATGATGAGGATATAGGGCTAGGCTTGGATCACAATCCCACACATTGACATCACCCAAAACAAGATAATTATCAACCACTCTTGTGCTACTTCACTATCTCACAACCTTAATTGAGCACGACTTGAATCGCCCCCTTCTCCTTGGGAAAGTAAAATTTTAAAGGTGTGGTTCTATGGGACCTAACCAAGGACTTAAAAAGGTCCTCCCTACTAACAAAGTCAACTTGGATAACTCACTTAACATACAATACACGATCATTATCCTATCCTTTCCCTTCAATTGGATACAATACTTGCATGACTTCCATTCTACATTCCTTCTAAGAAATTTATTGTTTTAGAATTTTACTTTATGCAACAAAATGATCATACTCTTTCTTTTTTCTTTTTTTTTCTAAACCCTAAAAAAAATAACAAATCACTTACTCTTCGTTAAATTGGGTAGTAAGAAATAAGGAATAAATTATAGAATAGGTATTCGTAATCATAAGATAGGGTGATACATTTATAATTGATTATTTAATATTAAGATACTCTTTCTTTTTCTTTTCTTTTTCTAAACCCTAATAAAAAATAACAAACACAATTTTAAAAATGACTACGGGCAGGAAAACTGTGCCGACTGGGGAGTTCTCTGCTCCGGGCGAGAATACTGTGCCGACTGGTTCTGTTTCAGGTAAGCTTTGGGCAGACCCTAAGGGTCGTCGGCTACCTTTGGGTAGAGCTCTTTTGAATGATAAAAATGTTGGAGGTCCTGTGGGGCGGGAGGCTGAGGGGTTTGCGGCTGGTGTTGTTCTCAGGGGCACTGGAGCTGGTGCTGGCGTCGGGGCTAGGGCTGGTGCTGGCATCGAGGCTGGTACTAGTGTTGGTGCTGAGGCTGGGGGTGTTGGCTTCGGGTCTGGTGTTGGTGCTGGCGTCGGGGCTGGATCTGGTAAGAGTATCAAGGGTGTTGGCTCGTCTGTGGGTGCACCTAGATCATACATGAATATTAGGCAGAGTTTTGGTGGTTTCATCCCTATGAAAAACACCATCACAGTGAAGCTTAAGGACGAGTTAGCAGGAGAAATAAGTGATTGTGTAGCAGAGCTTTCTGCTCAAGGGGTGATCTGTTGGTTTAGGGGCTTTTGTCCAAGCCTTCCTCAGTTGCACTCTTGGATCACCAATGAATGGGAGCCCCTCATCACTGGTAAAGTTCATATCTTCCCAATGGCTAAATGTTTTTTTGTTGCTAAGTTTGATAATACCTTAGATAGAGACACAATCTTGTGTGATAATTTCTTCACCTGGGAGGACAAATACCTTCTGATGATTAAACCTTGGCACTCCAATTTTAACCCAGCTTCTGAAACCTTCAATAGAATCCCGATTTGGGTCCGTTTGCCTAATCTCCCTCTTCACCTTTGGAATGACTCTCTCCTAGAGGAGGTTGGGGATGCCCTAGGTGATTTCTTACTTGTGGACAATGAATCTTCTTATCTTTTTCACTCTACCTTTTCCCGAATACTTGTTGAAATTGATGTCTCAAAAGGACTGCCCGCTGAGGTTCTCTTAAAATCTTCTAGGGGGTCTTGGATCCAATCGTTGGATTATGAGGGGGTCCCTTTCCGCTGTAGAAGATGCTTCAAAACTGGACATGCTGCTGCGCAATGTGGATTCGAGAAGAAAACAAAGACAACTACTTGGTGGAATGGTGCTTCTCAACAACATTACACGGTTGAGAAGAAATCTGATCAGCTAAGGAGCTTCTCTGAGGTGGTGGTTTCTGATTCACAGGGCTTTTGATTCACAGGTTGTTGGGGTTTCGATTGTTGGGGTTTCTCCTTCCTCCGCTGGGGGAGCTACCATGATAAATCATATTGAGTAAACGATTAGACCGGTTTCTATTTCTAGTGATGGTGCTTCGATTCCCATCTCTGGTAGCTCTCCGGTCATTTCCACACCTGTTCAGGAGAACTATGATGTTACCTCTAGGGCTACAAATTTTCATCCTCAAGAAAATGATGGGCTGGCTTGGCAGGCTAAGGCAACACAAGTTGAAGAAGGCTGGACAACTGTTACTGGAAAAAATCTAAACTCTCTGGGCCTTCTTTCGATATGACTCTTCGCTCCAACAAGCAAAACTCTAATTGTAAAACCTAATGGTATTTGTTTGGGAGCTAGCTTTTTTGTTGACTACAGGCTATCTTTTCTGCAATCTGGTCTTTTTGGCTGTTTTCAGCAGTTTGGCTTTTTGGCTGTAAAGGGTTCCGAATCCCTTCAAAATCTATTTTCCCCAATATCAAAAACAAATCACTTACTTACAACTTCTTGATTTCTAAGAATTACTATCTTAATATTAAATAATCAATTATAAATGTATCACCCTATCTTATGATTACGAATACCTATTCTATAATTTATTCCTTATTTCTTACTACCCAATTTAATGAAGATTCAATTAAGTATCCATCTGCTATATATACTCATCAATATAATTGAATATATATTTACTGTTCATATTTACTTAATATTTATTTTATTTTATTATTATTTTAATCTTATTATTATTAATAATATATGAAAATAATTATGATAGAACATGTATAATTTCATATCTTTTACTTTAGTGGGAAATTTGTTTAAAAATAAATCTAAATAAAGAAGATTCTCCTTTTAAAAAGGTAATACTAATAGTATGAGCACTTTTTTTTCTTATTTTAAATTATGTTATTCTTAAGAATAGATTCTTTTCTACTCATGATTAAAGGACAAGTATTTATATATATGATGGTAAGACTTATTGAGAGTTATATGTGGGGTCTTGAATTGGGAATTTCTAACATAGCATAACATCTAAATTAAATTTCCTATCTTTAGTACCTTACAAACTATTCTGTTTATACGTTAAGCTCGAGTAACTTTAGACTATGCACCCAAATCACATGCCTAGTGTTAGGGCTTTCTAGGAGAGCGAAAATAGCAAAAGAAAATTCAAAGACCCCCCATACTCCTATGCCTCACTCGAGAAAGGGTGACTTATTTAATAATTTATGTTTTTGTCTTTTGTTAAGACACTATTTATACAACTTGAAAGGCTTAACAATATTATTCGTAAACTTACAGACAAACTTCCCATTACCTAGGCTGCTCGGTCATCCATAAGATTGGAATTTATACATTAGTCATAGACTTTATTAAAAAATGGACCCCATGCCTCACCTCCCACGTACAGTGGATAATATTTATTGTATGGGGGTGACAAATCGACTTCCTAAATCTGTAAGCTACTGCACACACCACCTCCCACCGTTGGATCCTTTACCAAGTAGATCTTCCCGCCCAAGCTATTTTCATAACCATTCGTTAGCCGATATTCATTTGAAATTGGAGATAAGGTTGTGCAACAACATTGCAGAATGCATAGAGGACAATACTAGAAATGGAATGTTTAGGAGGAAGTGCAACAGGGCAGAGGGGACGTTGTCCAAGTTTTTTTTTTTTTTCAATGCAAGAGATCTGATCTCCTGTGCAAGCCCAAATCGAGGGAGTGTGCTGGCATATACGGATGTAAGGGGGGTGCGCTTAATAGAGGCATGATAGGTGCACATCTTCAAATGTTGATGCAACCTATGATAAGATTATTTCTTGGAATAAGGCGTCCATTTACAAATCACAAATTCTGCTAAATCCACTATTTTAGTGCACTAAATCTGACTTACTAAAGCAAGGACATACCCCTGGCAGTTAGGCACTTCTAGAGATACGATGGGCTAGAGGTAGTCAATTAGACCCAGAGAGGGACTATAGGGCACTGAAGTTCAATTTTGGTGAGAAGATATATTACCACCATTCAACTGCTTGAAGCAGATCTACCATTTATTAAGGTTCGTAATTTTAAGGAGAATCATATCATTCACCATCCCATCGTTATTTACATATGTTGATAGAACCTATACTGACATCCTAAACACAACAGAGTATGTTAGGGATGAAATAAACCTGAGGGTAAATAGGACTTCTCAAGGCTAGGGTCAAGATATAGGGGAGTCATTACTTTCAAAACTATTACACTGCTTTGAAGAATGCTAAGGTGCATCTCAATAAAATTGTCCCGGGGCTTCAAAACTCAACATGATAGATGCTCTAGAGGGTATCAAGTCCTCGATATTCTGAAGAGACGTATCCCATCATGCTAGCCCAATTCAGGTAAGAGTTTCTAAACACCAAACACAATCATAATGTTGTTAACACCTACGCTATGGCAAAAACATTGTTAACTTTATTTCTCTGTGCAGTTATATTGAGGTGCGCGACCCATGATTTTTTTGTTGATGTTGTTGAAACCTACTCTGTGGCCATTGCATATTTGAGACTTTAAACTCCTTGAGCATAGTGTTCCCTTAGTGTTTGGGACACCAAGTTTCCAACATATACATATATATTTAACTGTATAAACTATTTACTGTTAAATTTATTATCAATCTAATAATTGTAAGAACTGACCAACATAAGAACAAAATGATTTATCTTTCCTTTCTTCTGACAAGCACAGTTATATTTCTTTAAAGACCGGTGGCTACAGTCATAAATTTGTTCCATTCTCTAAAGCTAAGACACTGTATTATATTATACATTTTATCGATGCATGAGCCAACAATATGCTATGCAGGTCTATGAGAAGCAATATTTTCTCTCTCTTTTTCTACTATATCACTACTAAACCCTTCATAGGTTACTTGCAACAGTGAACCTGAATCCTCCCAAGTATTGGATATGCAGAGTAAGAAGAAATATTTATTTTTTTGAACATAAAAGTATAAATTCGTAAACTGTTTCCTTTTATTTATTTATTTTGAAATCCATAAATACTTAAAACAACCCTCCATTTATATATTTTTTTAAGATAAAGCAATACACATACATGAAACTAGCAACCTAATAGAGTATTACATTTTATTGCGGAGATAATTTAACAGATCCTTTTTTAGTAAATAAATACTTGCAGTAAAACACTTTTTTTCTTTCTTTTTTGATATAGATCGATCAAACTTATTTCTTTCATTTCCAACTACATAAAAAAAGTAGATACAGTAGATGTAACTTTTCAAACTTTCCTAATAAAGGCCTCAGAAAGTTGCAACTACACATTTGTATACATATACATTTATGCCATATTTCTTTTCATAGGACAATATGATGAAATCCTTAAATTCAGAATACCCACTATGTTTTTCCTACAACGTAAGCATAGATGTTATGAGAAAATAAAGGATGCGCCATTTTCCATTCAACTACACGGAAACTATAACTATACACTTATATGTTACAGCAAAATATTATTTATCCGTCCTTAAACAAATGAATACAAAGGTAGGAACTTTATTTTCGGATCTCACATTCATTCTTTCAAAATGAAGCACATACTTTTTTACTTATACACTTTCACCCTATCTATACCATCATAGGTAGCTATATTTTTGTGAGGTTATATTCACCCCATAGATATGATGATGTGACACAATATGTGACCCTCCCCAAGTTTGAAGTATCCTCATAACTTTTTCCAACCTACACAAAACACAAACATATTCTCCATAGCCAAGGTAGTGCTCACCTCCCAACCTTTGGTTGGAAAACCAACCACCCTTGAGCTAGGAGGCAACCGAGGGAGCCGGGTACAAACAAAACCAAGAAAAACAATATTTACACACACATGATACACATAAGTTTATTTTCACACCCACCCAAGGGATTTTCACATAACTTTAGGATTCCATCAAGAATCCAAAGTGAGGGATGGGGGCGTGGACTACACACTCCATATGGGGACTCATAATAATAGCAACAAGAACAAGTCAATATCATACTCCCATCATTTCACATACAACCCTTCATTAATATCTCTTGTTTCTCCAAAACCCATACTGCTAAAACCATTTCTACCATTTCACAATTAGATATGGGTACTCATACCCTTTTTGAGTCTCTCCTCTTAAGGAGGGATTAGACTTCCCCATGGAGGTTCCTACTCCATATCATCCCCAACGAGGGATGCTCTTCCCAAATTTTGGGTGAGCCTATCCCTATACAACCCTTTTCCCATCACATAAACCACATTCAACAATAAAAGTAAACAAGAACCAAAAGCATTTTGAAATAAACATACAAATAAAACACAAGAGATAAAGTACCCATCACATTTTTACATACACATGTAATCTTTCAAATAAAAATATAGAGAAACAAAAAAAGTGGTGAATCTACCTCAAAACCAAGATTAGGGAAGGATGGGTTGATGATCCACAAAACTCCTCTTCTTCCAAGCTTTCTCTTCAAACTCCTCAACCCCCTAAATTCAACCAAAATCAAGAATGCAAAAATAATCCCACAACCCTTGTTTTGAGTTTTTTTTATAGGAACTCAAGTTTGAATTCCTTTGAATAGGGAGCTGACATTTGTCAATCTCCCATTCTCTCTTTAGGCACACTCACCCTTCTCACACATGTGTGAGAACTTGGGAGCCTTTCAAGGCAACTTGGAGAAGTGGGGTTGGAGAGAGACTAGTCCCCATCCCACTTCCCAAAACCTTATTTTCTTCAAACCTCTTTAAGGCCTCAAAAAGAGTGCTCAATATTGAGGTTGACCCAATATTTTGAGCTAAAAGGGTACCTAACCCATAGGTACCTGCCCTAGGGACCTTAAACCCATTAAAACACTTAAAAAATATCAGTTTTCAATCCCCAAAAGTGCGTAAGAGTTCAAATCCGAGTTTGTCCACTTGGATGGACAACTCATCTCCTAGATGGATTGACATGGCAATCAAAATCAATTTACAAAAAAATTACGAATAACATCACGAATAAAATACATTACATAATGGAACTATAGTCCCAAATATGGACTTTAGCTCAGTTTCACTCGTTAAATTACTCAAGGTTCCCAAAGGTTGCCTCCAATTTCCATTGGCCATTGAAAATGTACCTGCACACTTGATTCACACGTTAATCCATTGAAGTAAATCATATTCATATAATAATCAAGCAATTTGAATCATAATTTCATTCACACATTTTTCATAATTCACATAGCATAAAAATCTCATAACATAATTGAAAAATCATTAGGCACCTAACTTATCCCATTTTCATTAACCTTAATTTTCATACTCATCTAATTGCAACATGATTGGTTAACACCACTTGTTTTGTTCATTCATCATTAAATTTTCATATTCAAATTAAAACAAACTCAATAACCAACATAAAATTAGATCAATCATCATAGTTAGCTAACATGTAGCATAATCAAAATGAAATCATCATATGAACGAAAAATTTTAAATGTCATGTCATCAATGGTATCAATGGGCATAGAAAATAACCAAATGAAAAATAATCCAAGTACTAGATGTAGCATAGGGGTGGGCCTCACATCCTCCCCCTCTAGGAATGAACTTCCTCCTGTAATTTTTCAATTCATTAGGGAGGAGTTAGCCCCACCAATTTCTTGCTTAGCACTTCATCCTTACATTTATCTAGATCAAACATACATGAACATTTTATAGTTTTATGTACGGCTTCCTCACATAAAAAAAACAAGAACCTTTGAATTTTACTTGAATTGACTACACACAATTAACTTGAAATGACTTGGGTTTATTCACATCAAGGGATCCCTTAGAAACTTGTTGTGTTCCTACTACACCCACACCTTGCTCATGGGGCCTATGATCTATTTGGATACTTGTAGCTCAACCTACCTTTAAGCAACCCTTGGATGTTCCTTGCTAACATTTTCCTTTCCAAGATTGTCTTTGTTGTTGTTTTGGAAGCCCTTGTGACCTTGGATGGAGTCTATGGACTCATGGTGATTCCTATAAAGTGGCCTACGAGTCCCCTTTGCTATAAAGAACTTTGGTCATCTCTTGTATCGCATGAATAATTTGAGATTTTTGTTTTGATGGGGGTCCCTAATGAGCATCCACTAAAGTATGAGGGCTAAGATGGGCTGGAGGGGGTTGTGTGCCTCTTGAAGCCTTGCCAAATTGGTGTGTTCTCCTAGCCAATCCTAGAGAAAAAAGGGAATTTTCTAGTCAATCCATAAGCCTCTTAAACCACTATACCGAAATCTAAACATTTTTCTTTCATTAGTTACCAATTTCCTACTAAATTTAATTGATCATCCCATTCATGCATGTACAATATGAATGAACTATCTACATTACAATTTTAGAAAATAATTATATTATAAGGAGGATTGGTGTAAATTTTAACAATCACCATAACTTTATCCATCAAATTTTCACTAAGGAATTTCTTAAAGTACAACCTAAAGAACCCACTTCAATATTATCCATATAATCATTCCACTAATTTTAACCCTTTAAAGAGATACTCACATGATATCCACATATCTAATAGTGTAAGTGTTTTAGTTCTAAAACTTCTTGCCTATTTATATAGGAACATGAAAACACAATTGACCTCTCCACTTGATGATGGGGATTTTCCAACTTTTATCATAAAAATGATTATTCATCCAAAACTATATCCAAGGAAAGTCCAAAATGGTCATCTATAAGTCCCATTTGATGGGTCTTTCTTTTGTTTACCATGTACCATTATAACTTATTTCATTGTAAGAACTAAACCTAATAAAGATATACATTATAAGTAGACGACTAGCTTGCACCTTCAATTCTTTTAGTAATACTCATAAGAATTAATTGGAAACAATTACCAATCACACAAATGCATCATGAGGTGAGAAATATATAAGTAGAAAAAATCTATACATGGGGATAGATTATATAGTAAAGTAGCATGTATTCATGAAAAATCGTGAAGAGTTCATATATCATGGACTGGTTTACTCCCAAATGCCCAATTTAGCCACAACTTGTATTAAAGTGACATTATTTCATTTATGCCCCATTATCTAAGGCAACTATGTCTTCTTCCTTTGTATAGGTAGGTGTTGGCCTAGGGGGTGTTTTCCCTTGAGATGGCTTTCTCTTATCCTTCTCTTGCTTCAATTGCTTTATAGCCATAGCTAGTGTTTCTATATCAGAAAATTTTGGTTCTTCAATTGGTGGCCTCTTCTTAACTCTAATCATGGGTACATCTGTAATCTTTGTCTTCTTGGCCCGTTTCCACATTCGTGTTGTTAAAATATCTTCCCACATCTCTGACACCAAAATATGACATTTCTAAATTAGGTGTAAACTCTTGGCTACAATGGTTAAGACTTCACACTAGACTTACAAATTCACTAATTAAAGGTTTAAACACCATACATATTTTACATACTTACAAATAAACATGATAGAAACACATCCTATATAAGAAAATTGATATCACCCAAAATCTCATGAAAATATTATTACCCATATGTTGAAATAGTGCGTACACCACCTCCAATACTAGTTTTGAGTAGGTTTATTGCTTAAGAAATACATACACTTTTAGAGAATCTTAAATAAAATCATAAAACCATTTACTTCTTGTCTATTGAGTGGTGGTCATGAACACCATCTTTCATAATTCACATAAATGAGATAGGACACCTTAACATTATTACCTAAGGTTCAATTAAGTAGTTAGAAGTATCTATATAGGGTGAAAATATTATATTGACCTTATTCGTTAATTAAGCATAGGGAAACTCCTAATTGAATCCTAGGGTTACAAGAGAGGATCTAGTCCAAGCCCATTCATAATGAGCCTCCATTATCCGTGTGTCCTTCCTTTCAATTATTATAGCTACCCTAGTCTCATGTAATGTTACACATAGCATCTAAGTTTTATACTATTTATATCATGAAAATCCTTATATGACATGATGCCCAAATTTCTTTTAATACTTTTATATTTTCTTCAATAGGTTTCAGAATCCTTTGCCCATTATGGCCTTAGTGTGACTACTAGCTATGGACCCATTTCTAAAACAACCCTCTACTTTTCGTTATCTGATTCAAATATGCACTTTTCCCCTAAGAGTGTGAAAGACTCATAGTTACTCATATTGCTTATGCAAATACCAATAACAACAATGTTGATAAAGCCCTCAAAACAAGGAAATTCAATAAAGCAATGAATAAAATTTCCAAACATAATCAATCAATGAAATTTTAAATATGACAATAAAACTTTCAACGGTGGCCACCATGAAACAATTTCAAACCATAAGTCAAATTGAAATAGTCCTTGAGGAAAAAGGACAATTTTGAAGTCCAATAGGTCAAATAACTTTAACCATTTCAAAAAAAAATTGAATAAATAATAAAATAAGTAAATAAATCAAAATAACGAAATGATAATAAGAATTTCATCAGTTGCATAAGTTTCCACAACATAGTCTCTAGGTGACTTCAATCAAGTCACCCATGCGGGAGAAGAAGAATTGGTGGCATTTTTCCTATTTGACGACTAGATTCCCTTTGCCCTAGTTTGTATGAGTAATCAAAATTAGGTGTATATCAAGGGGTGTTTTGACGGTTTAAATTCAACCAACTATGAGCACACATTGCTTCAACTTGTAATATTGGTTTCTGAACTCCTAAGGATCCCACCTCTCTAATTTGGTTCACTTAAAGTTACTCGTAATATTGTTCAATGTTAAAGAGTAGAATTTCTACTAGTAATCTAAATGGAAATTGCAAGATACAACTCTCATCCATACGACACCAAAGTTTCCTATTGTGAGACCCAAACAATGCCTAGAGTTCCTAGAGTTAGAACCTAGGCTCTGATACCATAATGCCCAAATTTCCTTGCACTTACGGAAAAAAATACGACTATTTTTTTTTCTTTCAAATGCATAGCACTTACTTGCAAACTATACCATGCTTCACATGGTAACCAAACTATGCTCATTGAGTGATGTTTAATGTGTAACATCCTTGCTAACATGCTACTCGTGGGGAGTGCGAGAAAACTCATTCAAGTGCACGAAGTCCAATGTGTGCACCCTTGATCGACGGACAACATAGTTCTATCAACTATATCATAATGGTCCCGCAATTACCATTCTACGATGAGGATATAGGGTTAGGCTTGGCTCACAATCCCACACATTGACATCACCCAAAACAAGATAATTATCAACCACTCATGTGCTACTTCACTATCTCACGACCTTCATTGAGCACGACTTGAATTACCCCCTTCTCCTTGGGAAAGTAAAATTTTATAGTGTGGTTCTATGGGACCTAACCAAGGACTTAAAAAGGTCCTCCCTACTAACAAAGTCAACTTGGATAACTCACTTAACATACAATACACGATCATTATCATATCCTTTCCCTTCACTTGGATACAATACTTGCATGACTTCCATTCTACATTCTTTCTAAGAAATTTATTGTTTTAGAATTTTACTTTATGCAACAAAATGATCATACTCTTTCTTTTTCTTTTTCTTTTTCTTTTTTTTTCTAAACCCTAAAAAAAAATAACAAATCACTTACTTACAACTTCTTGATTTCTAAGAATTACTATCTTAATATTAAATAATCAATTATAAATGTATCACCCTATCTTATGATTACGAATACCTATTCTATAATTTATTCCTTATTTCTTACTACCCAATTTAATGAAGATTCAATTAAGTATCCATCTGCTATACATACTCATCAATATAATTGAATATATATTTACTATTCATATTTACTTAATATTTATTTTATTTTATTATTATTTTAATCTTATTATTATTAATAATATATGAAAAGATTTATATAATAATTATGATAGAACATGTATATTTTGATATCTTTTACTTTAGTGGGAAATTTGTTTAAAAATAAATCTAAATAAAGAAAGTCTCCTTTTAAAAAGGTAATACTAATAGTACTGAGCACTTTTTTTTCTTATTAGTTCCTGCCGCCAGGCAGGAATACTTATGCATTTGCCCTGAATGCTTTAAAAGGGCAGCATCGGCCAATCACATAGCGGCATTCAAACATATTACTTTTTATTTGTATAGTCGAAATTTTGAAAGCTATTATTTATATTGGAAAATTAGCATTTATCTATTTTTCTATTCGTCGGAGTAGGTTTATAAATCATTTTTTGATTAAAAAAGTTAGGAAAATGCGAACGCATAGAATGATTAAATAAATTTAAGCAAAGGCATAGTTTATAAAGTTGGCGGCCAAAGGTACACAATGCATGAGTGCAAATTAAATGTATTAAAATATCAAGAAAATGTGAATGCATAGATTGATTGAATTGATCTACGTGAAGGCATAGTTTATAAAACTGGCGGGTAGACGTACGCAGTTCATGAATGCAAATTAAATGCATTAAACGGCATCTGGCTTGAGGTGAAGGTGCTGGAAAGGCTTGGTGTTCACGCGTGGCCAGGGTACTTTGGTCATTTAATATAGATTTGAGCCACTTGCTATGCATCGTTATTGCTTTGTGAATGTTGTTTTCCTGTTCTGCAGGCCCGTGTTCTAAGGAAGAGTTTGTAGTTGCAAAGCAGGAGATGTTGTAGTTGCAGAGTCCAGACCCAGAAATGAGTTACTTGAGGTGATAATTTGTTATATTTTGCAGTTTCACGTTGTTTAACTGCATAAGGAAGTTGTGTTACATCGTGCTTTGCTTTGTGGCTGAGCTAGAGATCTTGTAGTTGTAGAGTCGCGGGTTGGAGGCCGATAAACGATTTGCTTGAGGTGACGAGAAGTTGGTTTTTTCTGTTTTCTTTCATTTAATAGTGAAAATGCAAGTTGGGTTTCGTAGTGCTTTAACGCATTTGTATAGTTTGATTGTAAATTTGTGTTTTCAATCGGTTTAAGTTGGGTTGAAAGGGCTTTAGAGACTGTCAAGAAATGAGATACTTGAGGTGATAATTTGTTATTTTTTACAGTTTTGCACTATTTAACTACAGAAGGACGCTGTATTGCATAGTGCTTTGCTTTGTGGCCGAGCAGGAGATCTTGTGGTTGCAGAGTCATAGACTAGAGGCTGAAAAACGAGTTGCTTGAGGTGATGAGAAGCTCGTTTATCCTGTTTTCTTTCATTTAATAGTGAAAATGCAAGTTGGGTTTCCTTGTGCTTCAACGCGTTTGTATAGCTTGATTGTAAATTCGTATTTTAAATCGATTTAGGTTGAGTTGAAAGGGCTTTAGAGACTGTCAAGCAAATGCAATTTATTTCATTTAATAGTGAAAATGCAAGTTGGGTTTTGTAGTGCTTTAATGCGTTTGTATAGCTTGATTGTAAATTCGTATTTTAAATCGGCAGGGCTTTAGAGACTATTAAGAAAATGCAATTTACAGAATTTATTTCATTTAATAGTGAAAATGCAAGTTGGGTTTCGTAGTGCTTTAACACGTTTGTATAGCTTGATTGTAAATTCATATTTTAAATCGGTAGGGCTTTAGAGACTGTTAAGCAAATGCAATTTACAGATGGGAACTAAAAGCACGCAATTGCTTTGAGCTTTGTCGCTGTCATTAAAGTAGAAAGGAAAGAGGAATTTTGTCAGATGTCGTGGTTAATGTCCTCATAGGTGTAATGCCCTGCCACACAACCCTAGAGGAAGTTGCAATTCACTACTTAAATGTACCATTTTATTTTTATTTTTATTTTTTTATTTTTTATTTTTTAGTACCAATAACATGCAAGATGGATACACATTGCCAACAACCTCTAAGGCCACGAGACAAAGATTATTTTAAAACCCAAACCACAATTAACAACAATTGAAACCAAAGCATAAATCACTTACAGAATTAAGATTACATACATCCCATATAAGATAATTTACAACAAGGATAATAAATACCACAAGATTCCAATAACATGATTTACAATAAGATTACAATACTCTTTCCCTGAATGAGGAAAGTCCAACAATATGATTACATAATACAAATTCCACCTCGATAACAATTGAGGGGTAATAAAATACAATAAGAACTGAGAGAACAAGGCATGAGAAGAAACTGATTCCCACGAGCTCCCCAGCTGGAAATCACGAACACACGAACATGAAGAACCAACGGACTCAAGATGCACGCCACCCGACCACGTGGAACCCAAAGGCCCCACTCCCTCTGTGCTAGGAGATAGTAAAAAGGATTTCCTAGAAGAGACCATCTACCACTAGACACAGGCTAACACAAAAACTGAACTGCCAACAAGAATATATACCACACCACTTAATAACATAGTTACAATGCTTCCAGTGAACAAAATTGAGTACAATCACTATACAAAATAAACCAACGGTACAACACCATACCGACTGCTGTCATAGGAGGAGTGTCATCGTAAAGGCTGCATGGGATCTCCTGGTGAGTCTTCCTAGGTCCCGGCCCCCCTCTAGGGATATCCTGGAAACCTCAACTGACTCCCGGCCCCACATGCACACTAGAGCGGAATCGATTATCTCTCGCAAAGACAAGATAACGATCTTGCCATTCCAGGCCTTCCCAACTCATCTCAAGTCTCGTACAAGCCCTTGAGCCAATGAGTGAGGCTAAATTATCTTATTAATGTTCAAGCTACTCTATCCCTAGTATAAGTTATTTTAATTTTCACTTAGTTAACTGACTCTCACATGAGTTATCCTGGTACCACTTTGGGCCCGGCGCTCGTTGAAAGCCACTCCCCTATTGACAACACATAACTCAACCACATGCCAAGGGTAGCCAATGCACTAACACTTAACACACATAATCAATACACCTCAACAGGTAACACATCACTACCGATGTACAAAACTGAAACCAAAATGTGCACTACCCAAGGCTAACACAAGGTTGACTAACATAATGATGACCCACATAACAAACTGTAAACACGACTTAACCTTTAATCACAAGGTCACACAACCTGTACGAAGAACCAGGTTTCCACTGATACAAGTCTCATGCTCTACCCAAGAAAGACAGTAACCAATCACAAGGGCAACAGTCAACATCTCAATAACCCAACTGGAAGACTTTCATGAACAACACGAAATGACTTAAAGTCAACAATCATATAATCACCCATTCTTTACAAATCTAAAGATGTAATTTTGACAAACAAACTTTCTCATAACAAGGAAACCAAAGTACATAACAAGGGTTGACTCACGTACAACCACCCATACTAAAAAAAGAACCCATATCAGGAAGACTCTCAAAACATTCACTCTCAATCCACAATATCGAAGGCGAACAATTAAACACTGAACACATTTCAGACAAATAGGTAAGCTATTGTTCGGATTTCCTAAATCCAGTCAACACAGATTTCATGACTTGCATTTATCTAGTCAATTGATCCCATTTCTTTTCACAACATTGAAATATTTAAAGAACATATCATTTACTCTAAATTTCATAACCATATTCATAATCAAAATACTTTAATAATGCAGCTATCTGGTTAAAATTTAAATCAACCGTTCTCTCTAAGTTTCATGATGACATACTATAGATAAATCACTTGATTAATAAATCAATCAGGTTAGTTAATAAGTTCATCCTTTACTCTCAATTCCACAATCTTATTCTAAATCAAGACATATTAATAAATAACATCATCGAACTGGGATTAAACTAATCAATCACTCTACGTTCCACGATCATATACTATAAGTAATTCCATTTGATTTGCAAGACATTTGGATTAAATAAACTACTCTTATAGAAATAAGTCAACAACTCGGTCACATATGGTTCATTAAATCATTCGTTACTCCTAAGTTTAACCACTGTGTTCTATAAGTTAAACTTTTAGTAATTAATCATTTAGATCAAACAATTTCGTCTTAATCTTAACTCTGCATTAAATAAATCAACTAGAACGCATCTTTTCTTGAACACAAATATATTCCATTCAATTACACTAAATAGTATATACTTAAATCCTCTTGTTGACATTAGAGAATTTAAACCAATAATACAACTCTACTTGATCAATCTATGATTAATCAAAATCAAATTATAAATAAGTCAACATTGACAAATAAAGTCCTTTGATTAAAATAACTCATTCGTTACCCTAAGCTCTTCAATTATGTTCTATAATCAAAATTCAATGATTAAAACTATCTGATTGAACTAAGGTATTCATAATCTCTAAGTTTCACTATTATAATCAAAATCAAGATATCATAATAATTTAACATTTAAATTACACCATTTATTCCATATTTCATCATCGAATAAATAAATAAAAGTCAATATTTTATATAACATGTTTGATTAAATATCAATTTTTGTTTCCTCAAAACCAATGCGGTAATCATACAAGAGTAAATTTTATTTTAGATATGAAATATCATTTGAGAACCCAAGATTCCACATTCAAGGCATAACTTAAATAAATTCGATTAATTAAAATCAACACCTTAAATCAATTATATTTAAATAGCTCATATCATAAATATAATTATTCTTTAATATTCTATTTTAAACCCACCAATTTACAATTCCAATTTATCGCTAAAACTATATATAATAATATTCTCACATTATATAATATAATATTAAATACTAAAATATATTCATAACCAAATATATAATAATATTTTAATATTATATAATATAATAACAAATATTAAAATATATTTATAACCTATATATAATAATATTTTAATATTATAATATAATATTAAAATATTATAATATAATATTAAAATATTATAATATAATATTAAAATATTAAAAATATATTTAAAAATTATAAAAAAAAAACAAACGAAATTTTTAAAAAAGACAAACACTCACCATAGGGCCGCAGGCCGGCTATGTTGACCACAACCGAACCCACAGGTGGTGGCGTAATTTTGTGTTAACCTGATCGAACCCACCCACAGGTGGTAGCTGTGTGTTTAACGGCAGCTCTCCGCTGCTTGGTAATTTTGTGGGAGAAGCTGTGGCGTGGCTCCCTACGCCCGCGCCTCCCACATGTAAGCCTTGGCCGAGTGACCCCAGCAACCCCTCACAAAAAGAAATAAAATAAATTTTATTTTTATTTTTAAATTTATTCGATTTCATTCCAAATCGAAATCATAACAAACAAAAAAATTAAAACCCTCTTCTGGTAAAAAAAACCAGAACGAATTTCACAACAAAATCTAATGAGGATTTTATTATTATTATTATTATTGAAATTCCAAACCCTAATTTGAAGATTTTCACACAATTAACCAAGATTTTCACTATTTATCAGTTTATTCTTGCAACTAGTTTTTTTTCTTTTGATGGGTGTTTTCATTGCACAAAATGATTGAATCTTTTAAAAGGGAACAAGAACATATTCTAAATTTTTACTAATTAAAACCAAGACAAGAAGGAAAAGAAAGAAAGAAAAACCTTTTGTTTTCTCCAAATGCTTCAAGTTTTGTTAATGGAGATCTTGCTCTTCACCAATTCACCTTTTCCAAAACCAATCCCATTTCTTTGCTCTCCCTTTTTTTTTTTTGAAAATGAAATCCTATTTTTTCTTATGCAAGCTCCTCCCCCAAATTCCCATTCAAACTCAAATTCAAATTTTGATCAAATTAAATTCAAATTCAATTTGCAACTCCCATTCAAATTCAACTTCTAATTCCAATTTCAAATTCACAAATATCTTTTGCCAAAAAGTCAACTATTTCCAAAAAAATATATTTTCTACCCCAAAGACATTGCATTGAAAATATTTGGAATTTTAAATAACTTAAACAATTTTCAATTTCCAAAATGCATTTTGCAAAAAATATCCTTTTAAATAAAATTCATTTTCAACCAAAAGTTAATTAAATTTCTTTAACCAAATGAATTTAACAATTCACAAATAAAATTCTTTTCAACTTTCATTTCTAAAAGTAAAATGTAAAGCATAATTCTAATTTTTTATTTAATCCAAAAATCTAAAGATGCCAACCCAACCAAATTGATTTAATTTAACCCTATTAATTTAATTAGTCAATAAAATAAATCTAATTCATAATCAGATTATTTTATTAATTAAATTAAATTAATTAATTAATCACTAATTTTCTAACATTTCAATAAGACGAAACAATCATCATTTATAATTTTCAAAAGCCATTTAATCATTTTTATCTTGCAATTAAACACATTTAATCATTAATTAAACTACGCAAGTCATTTAATAAACTTTAAACTTGAAATTAAATAAACACCCAAGGGGAACTAACCAAGTTTAAAACAACTGACCCCGACGACAACCTGACAACACGCTATGACTAGGGTGACGACTTGGTTCAAAAAACCTAGCTACTATCTCCCAATTAATTTCCATTGGTAAATGGACATGCTCACACCTGTGAAACCAGGTGGAGTCTATGTCATGTACCTGCAAACCTGCAACAAAGAATATGTCGAACGTGCAACATATATATGTATGTTATGATCAAACACACCGTGAAGAGGAAATCTCAGAATTGTAGGGTGCTCGCAAGCAAGTGATACAATTTGTCCCCTTCACCAATACAGTATCTCTAACTGACGCATCTAACATCAATGATATGATAAATAGCATAAAACATCATTTAATCATATATCTTCTAAGTTATTCTAAATCATGCCATAAGGATAACATCGGAATAAAAGAACCTCACATCAACATATAACTTCCACATCATTTAATCAATCATGATCATAGTAATCGTTCCAAAGTCAAAAGCATGTTCGTATTAATAATCGCCACCTTATAATATAGCAACATGCTATCACTAAATAGAAGTCTGCCATTAAATAATCACTAAGTTCACAAATAATATCATAAGCATAATCTAAACAACCAAGAAAAACACAATGTATCCAAATATCCAAAACTGAGGGTGTTACACCGCATTTGATATTGTACCTGTATTTGTATCCTTATTCGTGTCCACGCAACTTTGATTTTTTGATTTTTGTTTTGCATATTGTTTAAAAAGTCACTCTTCATCTTTGGTGCCTTTAATAGTTTTGAAATTTTCTCATTATCACCCAATCTAATCATGTAATAATGATGCCTTTTTCAAATTATGCATTCTTAGAATCTATTCAAATCTTATTTGAAAACTTGGGGCCAGCTTAACAATGGTTTCTTTTAGAAAAAATTCTCTATGTTTTGTTTATTCTCCTCTTGTACTGATTATACATTGTTGTTATTATTATTTTCGTTTACAACAGTGGTGTCCTCGGGCGTTCTCGCCCAAGCAAATGGGCCACCTAGAGGCGAAGCGCAAAGGGGACTAGTCCTCGCGAAAGTGTTTGGTAACGCCGCCACCACATTCACCGTAGGGTACCGAGAGCGGACCGAACCTGCACTTCATGAGGAGCCATCCCACCAAGCTAATCCCGCTACCCAAGCCGGCTATTGTTGTTATTATTACTAACATTACTTCCTTGGCAAATTTGTTTTAGCAAAAATTAGTAAATATGAAGCCAATGGATCTTGTTTTCAACTTATCATGTCACAATGGTATTGTATTGCAATTAGTTTTTGTCAATCTCTATCAGTGAGAAATTTAATTTGTTAAAGGTCTCCTAATGGTTTTATCACACCAAGAGGCAAGAGTATATCAAGGTCACTAAAGTACTTGATTGTTAATTTTTTTATTTTGATTTGTGAATAGGGGTTTATGGATCCTTAACCCATGGGACACAAATGGGGTCTAGTCCACATTCACACATAGTGTCCACTTTTTTTGTACATTGATGCAATAAAAGCTTGCCTAGTTGTTCTTGGGGGAAATTGGATCCAAGTCTCCATAGTGGTAATGCTCCAGACTTTCCACCTAGTCATGCTTGTTGGGCTTAAATTGTTAGGATAAGCATTAGTGCAAAGTTGGTATACACCATGGGAGTGGACTTAGATTCTTAATATGATTACTCTCTATGTTATTGGGGTTTTTGAATGAACCCTAAGCCAATCTGAACTGTTCTAGTCTAGCTTTTGGCCCAGGTTTGCCCCAAGCCTTTGGAATTGGCTCCAGTATGTTCATATGTACTTGGTGGCCTCTAGAATTGGCCTTGGTACATTCGGATGTATTTGAGTTGATTCTAAAGGTTTAGGGTATGACCTAGGGCGAAATGGAGGGAAGCCCAAGAAGAATTGTCTCGGGAGCCAAAAAACTTAATGAAAAAAAATAAAAAATCCTAAAGATGAACTCTAGGTAAGCCTAGAAAGAATCCTCGTGGGATCCAAAGGAGTAAATAGAAAAAGCAAAAAAAAAAAACCAAGCATTTTTGATTTTTAATGTGCAGAAGCAACTTGCACAAGACTTGTGGATTGAGTTTGGGTGATTGTGTGTGGTTTTTTTGTGAGTTTTTCTACCAAAACTTGGTGAGTCTCAGGTTTAGATCACAAGTCTTGAGCACAAACTTGCCTGAGGCTAGAACACAGAACACCAGCAGCCTAATCAGTTATGCCCTTCTTGCTCATTTTAGTAGCAAATGGGTTCCATTAGAAGAGAGATTTGAAGCAAGGAATGTAAAAACTGTAGCTCGATTCTCATTGAAAAGAGAAATATTTTTATAGGTGTATAATAAGTACTGTGTTGCTGCATCTAGGGCCAAGCTTTGTAGTCTGTGGATCATTGGCTCCTAGAACCCTTGAAAACTAGTGGGAATGTACCCTAAAATAATTTTATGCTGCTTTCTGACATATCTCTATGCTTCCAATGACAACACAAAGCATTCAAATTTCTGGTCACAAGCAACTCTACCTAGGTGGCTTCATTTTGTTCAAGCATTTCAAAATGCCTACTTTGTTTTATTGATATGGTTTGTTATGGTGGCATAAGAATAATGCCTATGGCATAGTGTCAACACATACAAAAGTTCAACTTTAAGGGATTAATTTGGTGTGCTAGTGCTGGAAATTAACATAATATTTTGAATTTTGACAAATTTATATCCAAAATATATTTACATGTTATCAAAATGTATTAATTTCTATTTGTTTGTTTAATATATTATGTATTTTTTTGCTGAGTTTTTGCAAGGTCTGTAATGTCCCTGCTTAGATTTGATACAAAATGGTTTTTGGACAGATTTGAATATATATTATCGGCCTTAAGACAACTTAAATATTTTAATGCAGCAGCTTTCATTTGTGGATATTTCTAGGGACTGGCTAGGGGCATCCATTTAACCAAGCAAGATATTTGCAATAACCCTTTGTTAAATATGCTACTTCAATCAATTAATTAAACCTTGTCGGATTTTATGGACAAATTGACACTAAATTTAGGGATCAGATTTATGTATAACCATAAACCCTAGATTTTTTTCTTTCATTCCCATAATACCCCTAATTTGGAATATAAAGTTGGTAAAATGAAAACAAGACCAATCATAACTTCATATATTGATAGATTTAAGTAACCTAGATCACAAATATATATTTGCATTCATCTTACCTTTTTAAACTTGATTTACAACTCATGTGGCTGTTATGGTGCCATTCTTACATTTATAAAAAAAACAACAAATATATTACAAATGTTGTTTTGGTAGCTTTCATGGATTGAGGAGGCTTTGGTTGGCATTTACAACCTTCTACAATTTGTTTGGTTTGTTCTTGTGGGTAATTGCCACCATGGACACCTTCGAAGTAACTGCTTCTATTGTGACAATTGCAAGTGTTGCACTATCTTGATATCGCCAATGTCGATCACCATTAAAACTCACCTGTGACCTTTGGGTGAGAATCACTTGTTCGGCCAATAGGTTTTTGTCCTTGGCTGCTTACAAACTAGTAGGGTTTTGTCCTCTAGTTACTACAAATCTGCAAGGTTGTGTCTTGTAGTTACTACAAATCTGCAAGGTCTTGTCCTCAAATCTATTTGTTTGAAAACAAATGCTTGAGGCAAATCTCATAAGGGTTTGATGTGGGTGTTCAATTGTTTTTTTTCTTCATAGGTTTCCAACCCAAAATACAATATGAAGCAAGGCCAAAATTGGCATGGAGATCATCAAGTATTAGAGAAGTAGATAGGGGGACTACCCATACCAACCAATGTTGTTTTCCTTTGAGTTGTGACCAAAATTTGTGTTCACATGCGTAGAGAGGTATTTGGGGGGTATGGAAGAAGGTTCTCGAACTTGCCATAACCACTTGAGTAATGGTGAAAAGAATTGTGACAACAAACCCTAACTATCATACTAATGGCGATGGTATGCACAACTCCAACACTAGGAAAATATACATGGGACCACATCCTCTATTTAAACAATGTCATTGGCCAAATAGAACCCCAACTATAGACATGTGTAATGAAGAAACATTATGGCTTGTTAACATGTCAAGTTGGCGATATTGCTATCGGATTCAACCGTAAGCTGAAGCCAACCTATTGAACGGCGTTTTGCGAGGTGGTTTTGCAATAATCCTGCTGCCAACCTTGGAGAAAAATTCCCTGGTTGCTGCCAGCTTGGAGCTGGAGCAAGACTGGACAGGACCTCCTCGACTCAATCTGCTTCTCACCGGAGCATCACCCTGATGCAATGAGTGCTATGGGACTATTCATATCATGAGAGATGGGTTGAACCACTACTCATGAACATGGGTCAATGAGTTTGACTCTAAACTAAGCATGGTTGATCCCGATGAAAATATCATAATTGGACACAGGGAAAAAATACCTTCCTACTCTATCAACATGTCAAGTGTTAGGTGGGATGAATAGTGCAAAGAGTTGGGAGTTTTGAACTTTGGGGGTTCGGGATGATGAGGAACTCATACCTATATGGTAGGTGGAGGAGGCGAAGTCCTATTGTAGTGAGATGAGTCACTAATGGTGGCATGACTAGAGAAGGGGGCCTCGGTATGGGAAACTTTGACATCCTGATCAAAAGGGAAGTAAGATGATGATGGGATGGAAAACTTCGATAGATTGATGAGGAAGAGGACATAAGTGGATAAAGGGCATTAAGTTTGCTAGGACAATGAAGTTTGACATTTTGATTAACAAACACTTAGAATACCTAACTCACCCAAATACATAAGGACTTGGGTAACCTAGAATGACACCAAAAGAGGAAGAGAAGGGGCAAAGATACAAAATTCTTGGTTGAGAGAGGATGAAGGATCTTGGAAACAAGGCATTTTGACATATAACAATATTATTACAAAAAGGGGACATGATAGGTTCACAAGCTTGAGTCAAAATTTTGGGTTGTACATTCCTTGTTGAATCCAAGTTTTCTAACTACTACAATGACCAAATTTAGTTGTACCAAATCTTGGGGAAAAGTAATTGACAAACCATCAAACCCAAACCTTGAATTTAAACTTTCAACATAGCCTACTCACGATAATGCCTAGTGACATATAGGGTTGGGTTTGGGGTCCATGTATTGCCATTAGTTCATCTTGTACCTCAAGGTTTCACCATGGCCACTAAAAGATGCTTGGAATATGGGAATGAACTTGAATTTATAGCATGAAACTCATCGTTCCCCATTGCTTGCCTCAAAACCATTGAGAAGATATTATGTAAAATATTTGGACAGAGCTCATAGAGGACATAGGGGTGGGCTTGGACCATTATATATTTACACTCATATAAACCTCAAGGTGTCCTATGACAATACACAAGGATAGGCTTAGGCCCATGCATTGCCATAAATTTGATCCCTACCTCAAGATGTTCTAAAGGCCACTACAAGGTACTCTACTTGTGGGAATTGAACTTGGATCTGTGATGTGAAACTAATCATTCCCCACTACTTGCCCAAAAGCCATTGGTACTATACTATTATTCTTATTGATCTTATTCACTTGATAAATATTGGATAAGGTTGTAATATACTTTTAATACACATTGGTGGTATGTGTTGACATCTTCCAAAATTTGTAAACATTGGCAACATTCAATGCATTGACATATTCTTTAAGATTTGCAAATAGTGGTTAGAATTATTGTGTTGCTATATTCTTGAAATTTTAAACATTGTTTTCTCTAAATTTATGTATATTTGATAACAGTCACCTTGTGCCATGTTTGCTTGAATAATGTACAATCTTAGTGCAATGGAAAAAATTAAAGGTAGGTCACGCTTTCAGAAATATTTCCACTTGCCATTAGATTGCTACCTCTTGAAATATTGGAAAGTTCTATTCCAAGTAGCAGTAAATGCTCTTGGTCTTGCATTTTGGGTTTCTTTTGGTGGCTTTGGCAAATTCCTTATTTTTTCGTAGTTCATTAATGGAAAATTTG
>VDFB02379711.1:67521173-67570541 GCA_007258455.2 Sequoia sempervirens
AGGAATAGGATTCATTGTTGCTTATCTCATTCTTGCTCTACTCAACAAATCTTACATTGTTCCCACTACTATTTGTAATCTAGGTATTTACTTGACATATATTTTCATAATCTCAAATTCCTTCAAAGGATTTTGAAGTATTAGTGTATCCTATATAGGGTTTAGAATGATTTATTTTAATTAAAATAAATAAATAAATGATGTATTTTCCTATAATTAGATAATGTGTAGATCTCTTAAATCTGCCCCAACACACTATCCTCTTTGGCACTGTATTCATTACTCTAGCTACTAGGGTTTTGCATGACATCTTTAATATCTTCATGACTATGGCTTTTAAATAGATCTTAGTATTTGATTTAATCATTTCCATGGTAACCCTTGAGTTCCATAATCCACCTTCAATCTCTTCTAAGAACGTTGTCTTAAGCTAGACTACATAGTATGCATATAAAGCAAGTCCTTCATACCTACCATTGTTTCAAACCACCACTCAGTGCCTTGCTTAAAATGTTGCCTCCATAAGCACAATAGCATTTTAAAATCATGTTTGCCAGTGATTGACCATTAAAAGTCCACCACTTTCACCAAGATACAATGAAATTTTTGTCTTCAAACTCAGACATTATGCAGAATAACATTATGGGTGTTTATTTGTGTATGATTTATTTTCTTACTGTCACACTTTACTAACTTCCTTTAGGTGGTGGCCCATCCTCGGTGTAATCTCAATGACTCACTCCTATCCTTGAAGATTCCTTTCATGAGAGCATTATTCCTATAAATCAAACTATACTAGATTGCCTACTTACTACAGCGGACTCATTGTTTCATGGTGTGTAGATCTTGAATCAACCTTATTGACACTACTTCACGGTCCACAAGGTATTATTCACTATTCTCCCATCTTTGATGAGTCTCAAAACACTGCTCAAACATGCAATCCACTAACTCCATTATACATTAATGGCTAAGAAGAAACATTGAACCTATGTGTTATACTGTTACTTCATTTGAATGATCCATTTCCCTAATTACATTTCCTTGTCTAACACTACCAACATTTGAAAACCAAGGTCCAGCAAAGGGGTAAGGAAACTCACTGTTAAAATCTCCAATTTACTATGTAAGGTTTGAGCTTTATTATCTTGCCACTGCTCAGCCTCTTTTTGACTGTCACATCTCAAGTGACTGTCATTCTTCTTACCATAGATTGCATTTACAAATGTCACTAAGCTACATGGTGTGCTTGTTATTGCCTACAATATTTAGATTGCAATAATTTGTTATTAGCTACAATGTCTCAATCTTTCTGGTATTGCAACCTCACTAATCCACTAGAGTTATTGTTTATGTTTCTACGAAGGCCTAGGGTTTGTACCTTAATCATTCTCTTACCAATGCTTCTGTTGGTATTAAAAAACAACCTTAAATCTTGGGTCAGAAAATTAGATGTCTTGAAAAAGTTGTGGTATGATCTTGGATTGTGTCCTAGAGTGTGTGGGAAGCCTTGTGTTTGATCATTAAGGTATGTAAACCTGATCAGGGAAATGTATCCTATATAGCATGGGTCTTGCTTTAATACTTTCCATAATGGTTATTAGTAGATCACATTATTATAGTTTGCAGTAACCCAAGATTGCATTCAAGTATGTAACAAACTTGGTTTGTAGTTTCAAACCCTATGCACTTTTAAAAGTAACATTCCTTAAGGTTTGAAATCTTGATCACTCTAGAATATCCATTAAACATGGGTTTGTGCTTGAATCACTACATAATTGATACTCTTACAACCACTTTGCACATATCAGCTTGAGGAGTTACCGGGCTCTTTATTGTGAGAATTAATCACTCTTGGATCATGCTATAATTACATCGTAACCTGTTAAACTTGAGACAACCTGAATGCACCTAATGATGATTGACACCTACATTATACAACCTGAATTAACTACATTATATGAGTGCCTCCATTTCTATCACAACATAGCCACATTAAACTTGGGTTACACATGAATGCATCCTGTATTTGTTATAGCACAATTGTGCCACATACCAATAGAGTTATGGATCACATAATTACAGTCACAATAATTTGTTCCTTGGTTGTCATCTTATGGTGATTCCACACAACAAAATCTAGACATGAAATTCTCAAAACCCTAAACCTCTAAAAATGAAATATGATGAGATGTTGCTTTAAAATATGATTTTCAAACCTGGAACTACAAATCTAACTTCACAACTGAATTCTATAAAAAGACAATGACTACCCTCGACCTGGCGACATCTTCTTGAATTTTTTCTGATTTTTCCCAAGAAAATCGTCCTTAGTTCTCCACAAACTTTCTCAAGTAGAGCAAAACATGTCGTAATAAATCAATGAACTGACTTTTCTTTATGTCGGCCACAATTTCATTTTATTTTTATTTTTCATGTTTGTCAAAATTTCGACGAAACTGCTAGTCAAAATTTTGACGAAACCCAGGTTCATCGAAATTTTGATGAACGTCAGGGATAAAATTTTAAAAAATTGAAAATTACACATCAAATTTTACAAGCACCTGACGATACATCAAATTATACATATTTCGTCAGAAATTTTCATTGGATTTTGTAGTCAAATGAGTTAGTGACGAAGTCTTTCAATTGATTTTACATGTGAAATAGCTGTAAAAGTCAACCCTTGCCTCTCTTTGGTACCTATGTTTATTGTTTCTCTATCCAATGTTAAGCCATGTGTTGTATTGTGATTCCCCATGCCATAGTGAGTGGAATTTGTGTTTGACTCCCCCAACTTATAGTTGGGATGCAGATGTCTCTCAGATGTTCTGGGTCCCATGGTGGGCCAATGTAATTTTATAAGTGAACAACAACATAGTTAGGTGGGTTTGGCGGTTTAGAATTTGGATTGTACATAATAGTCGTAACAACACCAAGGGATCCATTGACGAGGCCATCTTGAATCAACAAATTCGTTGTTAGCATCACCTGTTCACCAATACAAAGTAGCAATTCTGGGAGAAGCTAGTCATCATCTCCATGATTAGATGCTTGTTGCTGAGCCATTCGAGCAATGCTAATGGCTATTGGTAGATTTAACTGTTTGATCATTTTTTTGTTGTGGAATGTGACCAAGTCATTTGTCACAAAAAAATGTGTAACAACATCAAATTGTTGTCTTTTTGTGGCTAAGAGAATTTTATTTGTTTGTTTCATAAGCTCTTCCCAATCATCGTGGAGAGCCTCAACATTTCTTATATGAAGAAGAATTTCGTGAAACTTTCGTTGCGAAGGTCTATCTCTTTTTTGGCAAAAGATAGTGTCTAGGGTTATTGAGACTGTGAAAGTGTGCCACAAAGCTACAACCAATGAGGATGAAGCATAAATAGGTGTATCAATGACAGGTGGCAACTGAGCAAGATCACCAACAAGGATAATAGAAACACTGCCAAATGGCTTTGTCTGCTTATCTGGGAATGCTTGGCGTAATCGACTATCTATTTTCAGTAGCAACTTTGGGCCTAGAAAACTCATTTCATCGATCAATATGTACTCAATATACTTAAATTATTCTTGGAATAATGTCAATTGTTTCCCTTGCAAAGGACTCATATCCTTTATGGGAATCCGAAGTGTTGTATGGATTGTAGAGGCACATATGTTGTACGCAGTGACACTTGTAGGAGCCAATGTGAGAAAGTAGCTATTGGGTCTAGCAAAAGAGGTGTTCATTTATTGTCAAATACAATTTATGAGGAAGGATTTTCCAATGCCAACTATCCCTTGAATAATCATGCAGAGAGGGGCTTTGGGTGAATGCTGCATACAATGGGTTTGGATTATTTGAAGGGCCAATTGCTGCTTCAGTGAAAGTTGATGGGTTGACATATCTACAGGCAAGAATTGAACCATAGCTTGCTCACGTTGTGCCTTCATTGATGAGATGAACTATAAAGCAATATTATGGAGTTCTTCAGGAACTTGGTTTTCATTCCATGGATGGTTCATATCAAAATCCCACCTACCCAATAGCTGAAGCTGATTTATACTAGAGTTAGTAGTAGCACCAAGCCAAGAGAAAAATTCCCATTCATATTCATCCATAGAAGGATAATGGTTCAAATCATCAGTATCACTATCATCATGTTCTTCAATTGTGGATGTAACTGGAACTCTATTAACATGCCAAGGATGACAACCAATCATTTTTAAAAGTTTTCAATTTTCTATCATCTGTTCTCTCTGAAGGCCTATATCTATTTGTATGTTCTAGAAAGGTTTGTATAACATAACTTCAGTCCAACAAAATGTATCAAATATCTTTGTATCTTCAATAGGAGTAGTCTTGAATAACGGGTAAACAAGGACAACTGCAGGTTGGAGCCTTGGTTTCCATTTATCCTTTTTGTGTTGTTGCAAGTGTGTATATAGGCAGACTGAGTCAATAAGGGATAAAGCAGCTAACTTTGGAGGCCTTTGCATATAGCAATGAATATAGTTTGTTGGCAACTCTTCATCAGTATCATCTTTGTTTATACAAAACCATGTCTTTTTGCAAACATTCAAGCGAATGTATCGTTGGCTTGAAGTAAGAAGAGGAAATTTCTATAACATATGACACGTCTCCTGTGCAAAGATGTCACGTTCCACAAGCATATTCATCATGAATTTTTGGTATGCAACCAGTGCTCTATCCTCAACTATATTTGTATTTGCAATTCTTTTCAACATATCTAGATAATTTTCTAATTTTTTCTTAGATTTAGCTGCATATTTAGAAATATAATTCAAAACAATTTGCCTAGAAACAACTAGTTGGAAGTCAACATTGGCACACCAAATTGCAAGCATAGTTGGGCTGTGAATATTTAGGCGATCATCATTTCTTGTTGGTTTCTAGGATTTGTTAGAGTCAGCATTAGATGTCAATGTAGAGGTAAGTTGTTGTTGCCATGGTGCTTTATACTGACATTGCAATTGCTCTCCTTTTCTTCTTAAACAAGTATATTCAAAGCATTTTGTGTGCCTTTGAACTGTGTTTAGCAACTCTTCATAATCTATGATTGGATCATTGGTCAGGATCTTGCTTGTGGTAAGCAAGCACGGGTTTTCTTCAAAGCAATGATACATTCTAAGCAATCTTTGTGCAGGGCAACGTGGATTCCAAGTTGAAACATATCTATCAAAAAAGTGCCTTGCTATGGTAAGATAATGATCATTGGAATAATCAAGAGTATCCACGTCAGGAGCTTCTGAAAGCCATAGAAAACCATGCACATGTGTAGAGCCATGATGCTTCCATTTAGATCTATACCAATAATCTTTTGCATGCAAAAGATTTTCAATCACCTCCTCACAGAAAATTCAGAATCTATGATGAAAATATAAAGTTGCTATATGTGGATTCTAAACAACACTATCTATTAGCATTTTTGTTGAAGGCTCCATTGCTAAACGAGATGTATCAGAGAAAACATTTTGCAGATCAGCCCATTTTGTGTTTGCATAGCTCAAAGTGAAAGAAAGGGTGGGTGTACCAAGTTGTTCGATCATAGCGGTTAGTTGGGCCTGACAAGAGCTCCAAAAAGAGCAGGTACCATGAAATGATGTGCCAAATTGTATCAAATGATTTTCTAGTTGGTGGTTAGGAGAAGCTTGAAGCTGTTGCCTCAAAATAGTCAATGACCTAGGGATTCTATCCTCCATATCCGCTCTAACAAAAACAAAGACATTTTGTTTGTTGTGATGTCTCATAATCAAGTTATAGAGAAAATATCTAAACCTAACATGTTTTCCAAACCTGTGGTCAAAATATCTCATTAGGTGGAGGGCATATTCATGCAAGTGAATTTTAATATTTCTCAGTTGAAGGGGAAGCGTTGCTCTAGTGTGGAACAATGTCGGAAAGGCCATTGAAAATAAACCTTCAGTGTTGTATCCATTAACAGGAGAAGAGCTAACTTCAGGCCAAGATAAGATATTTTGGTTTTTTTTTTCAATTTGCAAGATGTCTTTTATTGCTTGTAGCTCTCATCTACCATTTGGTAAGCAAGGAATAAATGATGAAAATTTTGAAGAGCCATTTTCTTCTTGTCCAACATTTGTTGAGCTAGTTGATGGCATTGGGTCTTCACCTGAAACTTGCTCTATTGTATGCAACAAACTGGACACATCAACAATAACATTAGGTAACATATTAAGAGCCTCAACATCAATCTCAACATCATTGTAGTATTTGTCATATTGGATTTTGTATTTCAATGCATCCATGACATGATGTTTATTAACATAACAATCATAATTCCCACCTTCAATAGTGGTCCTACGAATGATAATGACCTCAAGGTCTTGCAGACAACACGACAAAAGTTTTGTGATGCTTGAGATATCCTGAGGGAAGCTTATCGTGTGACCACTATATTTCAGTTGGCCTCCTCTAGCGTGGGTGACCTGTAAAACTAGAGCCACCCTAGCAATAAGCATCTCTTCAACTTGTGTTAAATTTTTGAGTAACAATGGTCGTAGGCTTGGATCCATTCCATTTGTGAAGCTGAACCGATGGGCACCTTTTTCAGAATAACACCTTACACATATGGCTTCTGACCCTAACATTCGAATGCACATCCCTATGTAGCTTTCCTTACATATTTGGCAAATAGAAAGGTTGGAAAGCACATCTATACGATGTTGAAATTGCTTTACCACAACAAGATAGCTATCATTGAATATTTCTTTGAGGTGTTGTTCTTGTGTTCATGCAACATGGGAGCTCCTCTGAGATTGTATACAAGGTTTGGCATTCGCCATTGGGATTGCGTGTTGCAAGGGAGCACTATTACCATTTTTGCATGCAGATGTGGCTATTGTAGCTATCCTTTGCTGTAAGTATTTTTTGCGATGCTTCATGGATATTTCCTCTCTATGCTCCCTATAGTAGAAATAGTTTCGTTGTTGTTTTTTACCCTTTTTAAATTCAACAATTGATTGGGCAGTGCAACTTAACTCTACTCGTATAGCCTATGAGTATACATACAAGCTCAAGTACATTAGGATATATGACTATACATATATACCCATACATACATTGAAAGTGGCAATTATACATAAACATATAACAAAATATATATGTATATCCATTTGTATATGAATCAATATTTGTGAATGACCAAAAAAGGAATAACATAGGTTGAACATTAGGAAATATTAAATTCTAGTTGAATATACATAGAGGACTTGGGAACCTCAGGACAAGGAGGGTTGGGTAGTAAGTTTGTGCTCGTGCGAGGCTTAATGCATCCTTCCATTGCTACACAATGGGGGAAAGAAAAAGAAAGTAAATGTGAGTGGGTAGAGCAAATGCAATATTAAATGTTGCAGTGTCACAAACTATACTTTGATTAAGATGCATTGTCAAAGAAATCATTTTGGCATTAATTTCATAGTAATTGGGAAAAATTTGTTGTCTACATATCTAATCTACGATATTGTAGTATTTCTTTTTGCATATACATAGACATAGACATATGCATATACATATGCATATACATACACATTCTTGTACATACACATATACATATGCATATGCATACATGCATACACATAGATACATGTACATATATAACCATATACATACAAATACATATACATATACATATACATATACATATACATATATACATACATATACATATATATATACATAGACATATATACACATATACATACATATACATATACATATAAAATATTGGTTGTTGCAGTGTCAAAAACTACACCTTCATTAGGTTGCACTATCAAAAGAGCCATTGTACCACGGTGCTGTCATAATAGTGGTTTACAATTCCTGAGAGGAACGAATTTTAGCTGAAATCACATATTTTTAGAAAATATAATGATTTAAGCCTTAAAAAGTTCCATTTTAAGGATTCCAATTAAAGAAGGTTTGATCAAATCACCTTAGATCAAAACCCCTTGGATAGAACCTCGCTAGTTTTAAACCATACCTATAAATGCGTCTCCTTTACACCTATCAAAATGCTGATAAAAAATCACTTTTGATTTATCTTTTGGGGGATCAAATAAATTCATTTAAAATTTATTTCAAATGATTATGGTATTCCTCAGAACAAGCTATCCAATGAATATAATTTTAATATGTTTTGGTTTTGTTATGTATTTGTTTTTTAAGTTTTATTAAACATAGGTTTTTCATCGAAAATGAATTTGTTTGTTCTTCACATGTGGAAAAATAGAAGATTATCAAAAAAAAATTTTGAAAAATATGAGTGCACCAAATATTGAAGTCCTTGATCCTAACAAAAATTAAATTAAATTTTGGCATATATACAAAAGTTAGCAGTTATCTGAATTATGATATGCAATTACCATTCATTTGACTTTGAAACTTGATTGAGGAAAAATGTTCCAATAAAATATCTAATAGAGTGGAAGCACTAGATATCAGAGTTTCAAATCTAAATTTGAAGACTAGAATTTTATCCTTCATGGAAAAGAGTTATACGTTATCTGGGTAAGTCACTTTTTTAAAATGTTGTTTACGAAGAAAAATTAATTTTCATGGAGATGGAAAGAAATTGAAATTTGATTCCAAAATTTTCTGAAAAATATTTTAGAATCTAAGGAACAAAGGAAATTTGATGGAACAAGTTTTCATCTTCAAATTCCTCACAGTTTAGCCGCTATAGGTGCCTGAATGTGAAGATTTAGTTAAAAATAATAATTTCAGTGTCCAGTTTGGCCAAAAATTGTAAACCACTATTATGGGATCACCCACCATTCATTTCATAGCAAAAGCGTGTGAGGCCCACCCCTATGCTACATCTAGTACTTGGATTATTTTGCATTTGGTTATTGTCTATGCCCATTGATACCATTGATGACATGACATTTAAAAGTTTATGTTCATATGATGATTTCATTTTGATTATGCTACATGTTAGCTAACTATGATGATTGATATAATTTTATGTTGGTTATTGAGTTTGTTTTAATTTGAATCTGAAAATTTAATGATGAATGAACGAAACAAGTGGTGTGAACCAATCGTGTTGCAATTAGATGACTATGAAAATTAAGGTTAATGAAAATGGGATAAGATAGGTGCCTAATGATTTTTCAATTGAGTTGTGAGATTTTTATGCTATGTGAATTATGAAAAATGTGTGAATGAAATTGTGATTCAAATTGCTTGATTATTATATGAATATGATTTACTTTGATGGATTAACGTGTGAATCAAGTGTGCAGGTACATTCTCCATGGCCAATGGACATTGGAGGAAAGCCTTGGGAACCCTGAGTAATTTAACCAGTCAAAACGAGCTAAAGTCCATATTTGGGACTATAGTTCAATTATGTAATGTATTTTATTCGTGATGTTATTCGTAATTTTTTTGTAAATTGATTTTGATTGCCATGTCAATCCATCTAGGAGATGAGTTGTCCATCCAAGTGGACAAACTCGGATTTGAACTTTTACGCACTTTTAGGGATTGAAAAATGATATTTTTAAAGTGTTTTTATGGGTTTAAGGTCCCTAGGGCAGGTACCTATGGGTTAGGTACCTTTTTAGCTCAAAATATTGAGTCAACCTCAAGATTGAGCACTCTTTTTGATGCCTTAAAGAGGTTTGAAGAAAATAAGGTTTTGGGAAGTGGGATGGGGACTAGTCTCTTTCCATCCCCACTTCTCCAAGTTGCCTTTAAAGGCTCCCAAGTTCTCACACATGTGTGAGAACACATGGGTGAGTGTGCCTGAAAGAGAGAATGGGAGATTGATAAATGTCAGCTCCCTATTCAAAGGAATGCAAACTTGATTTCCTATAAAACAAACTCAAAACAAGGGTTGTGGGATTCTTTTTGCATTCTTGATTTTGGTTGAATTTAGGGGGTTGAGGAGTTTGAAGAGAAATCTTGGAAGAAGAGGATTTTTGTGGATCATCAACCCATCCTTCCCTAATCTTGGTTTTGAGGTAGATTCACCACTCTTTTTGTTTCTCTATGTTTTTATTTGAAAGATTACATGTGTATGTAAAAATGTGATGGGTACTTTATCTCTTGTGTTTTGTTTGTATGTTTATTTCAAAATGCTTTTGGTTCTTGTTTACTTGTATTGTTGAATGTGGTTTATGTGATGGGAAAAGGGTTGTATAGGGATAGGCTCACCCAAAATTTGGGAAGAGCATCCCTCGTTGGGGATGATATGGAGTAGGAACCTCCATGGGGAAGTATAATCCCTCCTTAAGAGGATAGGCTCAAAAAGGGTATGAGTACCCATATGTAATTGTGAAATGGTAGAAATGGTTTTGGTGGCATGGGTTTTGGAGAAATAGGAGATATTAATGAAGGGTTGTATGTGAAATGATGGGAGTATGATATTGACTTGCTCTTGTTCCTATTACTATGAGTCCCCATATGGAGTGTGTAGTCCACCCCCCCATCCCCCACTATGGATTCTTGATGGGATCCTAAAGTTATGTGAAAATCACTTGGGTGGGTGTGAAAATAAACTTATGTGTATCATGTGTGTGTAAATATTGTTTTGCTTGGTTTTGTTTGTACCTGGCTCCCTCGGTTGCGTCCTAGCTCGGGAGTGGTTGGTTTTCCAACCAAAGGTTGGGAGGTGAGCACTGCCTTGGCTATGGAGAATATGTTTGTGTTTTGTGTAGGTTGGAAAAAGTTATGAGGATACTTCAAACTTGGGGAGGGTCACATATTGTGTCACATCATCATATCTATGGGGTGAATATAACCTCACAAAAATATAGCTACCTATGATGGTATAGATAGGGTAAAATTGTATAAGTAAAAAATTATGTGCTTCATTTTGAAAGAATGAATGTGACATCCGAAAATAAAGTTCCTACCTTTGTATTCATTTGTTTAAGGAAAGATAAAATATATTTTTCTGTAACATATAAGTGTATAGTTATAGTTTCCGTGTAGTTGAATGGAAAAAGGTGCATCCTTTATTTTCTCAGAACATCTATGCTTACGTTGTAGGAAAAACATAGTGGGTATTCTGAATTTAAGGATTTCATCATATTGTCCTATGAAAAGAAATATGGCATAAATGTATATGTATACAAATGTGTAGTTTCAAATTTCTAAGGCCTTTATTAGGCAAGTTTGAAAAGTTACATCTATTGTATCTGCTTTTTTTATGTAGTTGGAAATGAAAGAAATAAGTTTGATCGATCTATATCAAAAAAGAAAGAATAAAAGTGTTTTACTGCAAGTATTTATTTAATAAAAAAG
This sequence comes from Sequoia sempervirens, assembly GCA_007258455.2. Classification (NCBI taxonomy): domain Eukaryota; kingdom Viridiplantae; phylum Streptophyta; class Pinopsida; order Cupressales; family Cupressaceae; genus Sequoia; species Sequoia sempervirens. Next base: position 67,532,452 of record VDFB02379711.1, read on the forward strand.
GCTCTGTTAAATTATCTCCGCAATAAAATGTAATACTCTGTTGGGTTGTTAGTTTCATGTATGTGTATTGCTTTATCTTAAAATATATATATATATGGAGGGTTTTTTTAAGTATATATGGCTTTCAAAATAAATAAATAAAAGGAAACAGTTTACGAATTTATAATTTTATGTTCAAAAAAATAAATATTTCTTCTTCCTCTGCATATCCAATACTTTGGAGGATTCAGGTTCACTGTTGCAAGTAACCTATGAAGGGTTTAGTAGTGATATAGTAGAAAAAAAGAGAGAAAATATTGCTTCTCATAGACCTACGTAGCATATTGTTGGCTCATGCATCGATAAAATGTATAACAAAATACAGTGTCTTAGCTTTAGAGAATGGAACAAATTTATGACTGTAGCCACCGGTCTTTAAAGAAATATAACTGTGCTTGTTAGAAGAAAGGAAAGATAAATCATTTTGTTCTTAAGTTGGTCAGTTCTTACAGTTATTAGATTGATAATAAATTTAACAATAAATAGTTTATACAGTTAAATATATATGTATATGCTGGAAACTTGGTGTCCCAAACACTAAGGGAACACTATGCTCAAGGAGTTTAAAGTCTCAAATATGCAATGGCCATAGAGTAGGTTTCAGTAACATCAACACAAAAATCATGGGTTGCGCACCTCGGTATAACTGCACAGAGAAATAAAGATAACAATGTTTTTGCCACAGTGTAGGTGTTAACAACATTATGTGGTGCAGGAGCACATAGGAAGCATTAGGTAGCACTAGGCAAATTTGTGAGCCTAGGATGAAATTTTCTGGTTTTAATGTTTTAAGGTCATGTTGACCATTGAATTGAGGTAGATAACTTAGAGGTGTGTTTGATCTCTAGGATAGAAGTTGTGAAGGGATGAATAAATTTAGAAGCTCATCTTGCTTAGTTTTCAAAAAGTTGGCAAAGGTTGAAAAACATAGTGGATTTTATAACTTTTGCCATTAGGTCATCAATAGGTTTGACTAAAGGAGCTTAACTAGTTTTGGAGCCTATTTAAGGTGTGCTTCGACCATGGAGCAGGGTTGGAAGCACTATTGTTGTAGTGAAATTTTGTGAAATTGAAGGAAGACAATGTTCTGTGTGACAATTTCTAATTTTTGGCATCTAAATAGAGCTTTAATGGATTAAATCTGCTACTGTTTCGACTGTAGGATGTAGTGTTGTTAGCATACAAGCATTTTGTAACATTTATTAGCTTCCTTGTTCAATTTTCAAGCATCATTTGTAAATAGTTTACTTTTACCCTGTTGCTAGTCTGAACCAGACAGTTTTGAGGAAATGGAGTGCTAGACCACTTTCCCACCGTACAAACTATACAGCCCTTTGGGAATAGTTCCTAGACTCCGTGTTTGTACAGATGGTAGGTTTTAGGGTTTGTGTGTGTGCAGGAGCTGTTAGCAAAGTCTTGCCCTAGGCGAGCCAGGAAGAGTCCGACTAGGGAAGACAAGGAGTACAGAGCACATAACTTGTAGGGGTGATAAGGTTTTGATAAATTTCCTTTTGGAGAATTCAGCTGTGAGTCTTGGCAAGGCCTGGTGGTTAGGAGGTGGCTCCATTAACTCATCTGGTGTGAGAAATATTTGACAGTTTGGAGGCAGCTAGGAAAAGGCCTAGAAACCCTAGTTTTTACCCATTTTCAAGTAGAGGCGTTGTACGGACAGTGATGGACTAAGACCTCAAAAATCTTTGAGAGGTTGAAAAATGGACCAGGAACCCCAAGGAAAGTTTGGGTTGTTCTTCAGAAAGAATGGAGATTAAGCCTATTTTCTCGGAGAAAGAGGCCTAATTGGGGCTCTAGGGCTAGTAGGCTTTTCCAACCCTAAAAGAGGGTTTGGTGAAAGCGATGGAAAGATGGGGTTTGATGGACCTTTAAGAACCCTAGAAGGATGTCTTGAAGCCAATGAATGCATCCCTACACCCCTGCAAGATCATCTTGGGTGTTTCTAATAGTTTAGCCTTTAGGGTAGATTAAGGGCTAAGGGAGTGTCGAAGCACTGCCCCAAGGTTGGTTTGATTGGCAGAGTATAACTTGATGGTTGGGTTGGCAAGGTGAACTAGGGGAGTCTACACAAGTAGTAGATCCTATAGGTTAAGGTGGAGGAGTATGACACCATAGGGTCTTCCTAGGAAAAATCCAAGGCATGGAGCAGTGAGTGTTTTCCATCCAACCCTCGCTATCATTATGATTGTGTTTGATGTTTAGAAACTCTTACCTGAACTGGGCTAGCATGATGGGATACATCTCTTCAGACTATCAAGGACTTGATACCCTCTAGAGCATCTATCATGTTGAGTTTTGAATCCCCAGGACAGTTTTATTGAGATGCACCTTAGCATTCTTCAAAGCAGTGTAATAGTTTTGAAAGTAATGACTCCCCTATATCTTGACCCTAGCCTTGAGAAGTCCTATTAGCCCTCAGGTTTATTTCATCCCTAACATACTCTATTGTGTTTAGGATGTCAGTACAGGTTCTATCAATGCATGTAAATAATGATGGGATGGTGAATGATATGATTCTCGTTAAAATTACGAACTTGGTATTGTTTTAAAGAGAAAATAAATATCTGAAGTATGATACAAGTATACCAAGACTCTTAACATCCAACAAATAAATGGTAGATCTGCTTCAAGTAGTTGAATGGTGGTAATATATCTTCTCACCAAAATTGAACTTCAGTGCCCTACAGTCCCTCTCTGGGTCTAATTGACTATCGCCAGCCCATCATATCTCTAGATGTGCCTGACTGCCAGGGGTATGTCCTTGCTTTAGTAAGTCATATTTAGTGCATTAAAATAATGGAGTTAGCAGAATTTGTGATGTGTAAATGGACGCCTTATTCCAAGAAATAATCTTATCATAGGTTGCATCAATATTTGAAGATGTGCACCTATCATGCCTTTGTTAGGCATTTCCCCCTTACATCCGTATATGCTAGCACACTCCCTCGATTTGGACTTGCATAGGAGATCAGATCTCTTGTGTTGAAAAAAAAAAACTTGAACAACGTCCCCTCTGCCCTGTTGCACTTCCTCCTAAACATTCCATTTCTAGTATTGTCCTCTATTCGTTTTGCACTGTTGTTACACAACCTTATCTCCAATTTCAAATGAATATCGGCTAACAAATGGTTATGAAAATAGCTTAGGTGGGAAGATCTGCTTGGTAAAGGATCCAACGGTGGGAGGTGGTGTGTGCAGTAGTTTATAGATTTAGGCAGTCGATTTGTCACCCCCATACAATAAATATTATCCATTGTACGTGGGAGGTGAGGCATGGGGTCCATTTTTTAGTAAATTCTATGACTTATTAGAATGTATAAACTCCAATCTTATGGATGACCAAGCAGCCTGGGTAATGGGCAGTTTGTCTGTAAGTTTACGAATAATATTGTTAAGCCTTTCAAGTTGTGTAAATAGTGTCTTAACAAAAGACAAAAACATAAATTATTAAATAATTCACCCTTTCTCAGGTGAGGCATAGGAGTATGGGGAGTCTTTGAATTTTCTTTTGCTATTTTCGCTCTCCTAGAAAGCCCTAACACTAGGCATGTGATTTGGGTGCATAGTCAAAAGTTACTTGAGCTTAACGTGTAAACATAATAGGTTGTCAGGTACTAAAGATAGAAAATTTAATTTAGATGTTATACTATGTTATAAATTCCCAATTCAATACCCCACATATAACTCTTAATAAGTATTACCATGATATATATAAATACTTGTCCTTTAATCATGAGTAGAAAATAATCTATTCTTAAGAATAACATAATTTAAAACAAGTGACGCAAGCGTCGAGTTCCTGCCGAGAGGTAAAAAGCATTTAGATAGGAGTACTAATGATTGAAAGTATAGATAGATACATGGATGCATGTAGACATAGATACATGGATACATGTATACATAGATGCATCAAATATAGTTAGAAATGTTTGGAACAATATGCATTTGAAACATATATGAGTAGCATTAATAATTGAAGCAAATTAATAATACATATGTATTCATAGATGCATGCACATGCATATATAAATATATACATGTATAGACACATGCATATGTACATATATGCCTATGTACATGTGCACATAAATACATCCATACATACATGGATGCATGCATAGATGCATCTATGCATCGTATCCATATATGCATATGTACATGTATTCATGGATACATGCATGCATAGGTACATAGATGCATACATATATACATGCATGTATACATATATTCATACATGCATATATACATATATGCATGGATGCGTCCATAGATACATGTATACATAGATACATAATTACATGCATACATAGATACATGGATATATGTATACATATATACATGCATGTATACACATATGCATAGGTTTCCTATAAGGATGCATAGATACATATATGCATGAATGCATGTATACATATATGCATACATGCATTTATGGATAGCATGCATGGATGCATGCATATATTCATCTAGGGATATCATGCATGGATGCACCTATATATGCATGTTGTACATGTATACATGTATGCATGGATGCATATATAGATGCATGTATACATATATGCATATATTGCATACATGGATGCATATATACATACATGTATGCATGCGTACATATAGGCATTCATGGATATGTACATGAGCACATAAATACCTACATACAGGGATGCATAGACCCATATATGCATATAAAGATGCATCGATGCATGGTATACATAGATGCATATATACATGCATCCATGGATGCTATGTATACATAGATGCATGTATACATACATGCATATATGCATAGATACATATATGTATGGATGCATATACAAATACATGTTTCCATACATAATTACATGAACACACAGGTACATGGACACATGGATGCATGGATGCATATATACATGCATGCATACATAAATGCATATATTGCATGGATACAAGAATACACAGATACATGCACACATAGATACATACATACATGCATACATATATGCATGTGGATGCAAGCATACATAGATACATGGACACGAAGGTACATACATACATACATGCATGTATGCATACATGCATACATATATACATAAACACATGCATAGAATACTTATGCATTTGCCCTGAATGCTTTAAAAGGGCAGCATCGGCCAATCACATAGTGGCATTCAAACATATTACTTTTTATTTGTATAGTTGGAATTTTGAAAGCTATTATTTATATTGGAAAATTAGCATTTATCTATTTTTCTATTCGTCGGAGTAGGTTTATAAATCATTTTTTGATTAAAAAAGTTAGGAAAATGTGAATGCATAGACTAATTAAATAAATTTAAGCAAAGGCATAGTTTATAAAGCTGGCAACCAGAGGTACGCAATGCATGAGTGCAAATTAAATGCATTAAAATATCAAGAAAATGTGAATGCATAGATTGATTGAATTGATCTAGGTGAAGGCATAGTTTGCAAAACTGGATATATCTAGGCATATATGTATCTATTCATGTATGTATATATGTGTGGATGTGTATATCTATATATGTATGCATGGATGAATGTATACATATACACATAAAAACATATGTGGCTAAATGCATTGATGCAAATAGCTATACATAGACATATGCATGCATGGATGCATGTATACATAGATACATGGATACATGTATACATAGATGCATCAAATATAGTTAGAAATGTTTGAAATAATTTTCATTTTAAACATATATGGGTAGCATTAATAATTGAAGCAAAATAATAATACATTATTGTTTTTTAAACAAGTACATGTACACATGGATGAATGTATACATAGAAACATGGGTGCATGGAAACATAAATGGATTGAGCATAGTTTGAAATGTTTGAAATAATTTGCATTTTAAAAATATACAAATGACATTTATATTTAGAACAAAAAAAGAATACATAATTGTTTTTTAGAACAAGATTATAAAGGATAGTTGTTGATGCATGTGTGTACATAGATACATGAATAGATTTATGCAAATCGACAATACATTTTAGCCTTTAGGAAAGTGTTAAGTGTGCTTTTAGGAATCTGTAGAAAACATGATTTAGAAAAGACATTTTTGGAAAAGAACTCTTGAATACAATTTTATGTTATGATATTTATCTTCGAAGCCCTCAGTGTTTGATTGCATAACCCTGATATTTTCTTCATATGTTTCTTTGTTCAATATGGTGCAAATCTTGTTATGATGGATGGAGGTATGTTTGAGCTACAGATAGATAAATATATATGGGATGAAAGAACATGAATGACCTATGTGATTGCAATAAAGAGAGGAAATTGACAGAATGATGAGATGTAGGTAAGGGATTTGAATGGCCTATGAAAAGTATTTGATAGGGGAGGGAACGATATGGAAGGCTGCTTATGAAAAGGAATGGAATGAAAATGGTGTGAATTTATCATTGTTGAGTTGAATGCAGAAAATTAAATGCAAAATATAAAAATATGAATGAGCTAGGTGGATTGAAAGAACAAAGGAAAGAAACGTATTGATATGATGCATGGAAACCATATTATTGGATTTTGAAATGTATTTGATATTGGAAGGAAGGATGTGAAAGTGTGGAAATAGCACTAAATGGAATAGGAATGTGATGAAGTGATCATTTGTCAAATTGTAGGGTGCAACAGTTTCCAGTTTCTTATTGGTTATGCTTTTTGAAATCATCATAGGGCTTATTGTTCGGATACATATACAGAAGAAAAACTCATGTCCCATTTCTCACTCTCCCTCGCACACAACAAGGTGTTGAGATCCTTGAGCTTCCTTGAAGTGTGACAAGAGAGGAATATATATAAAAATATAATGATATTGGAGGATACAAGAGTGAAAAGATAAGACAAAGCAAAAGTTGAAATGCATATAGTATAAAAATGAAAAATACAGTAGATCAAGAAAATGTGAAAATGCAAATGCTGATGCATGTGAGAATGATAAATACATGGATACATAATAACCAATAACCACACATAGATATATGCATGTATAAGACACATAAAAACATGTATACATGGATGCATTCACAAGTGGATACAGAAAGAAAAGCATATGTTGCACATAAGAATGCATTCAAATACACATGCATATATGCATGATGGCATATATGCATATATGCATGTATGGAAAATATGCATCCATGTATTTGAACAGAGTACTTTTTATTTGCATATCTGTCTTTCTATTCGTCGGAGTAGCTTTATAAATCATTTTTTTGATTAAAAAAGTCAGGAAAATGTGAGTGCATAGATCGATCAAATAAATTTAAGCAAAGGCATAGTTTATAAAACTGGCGGGAAGAGGTACATAACCCATGAATGCAAATTAAATGCATTAAATGGCATCTAGCTATCGGTGGAGGCGCTGGAATGGCTTGGTGGCCACGTGTGGCCAGTTTACTTTGGCCATTTAATATAGATTTAAGCCACTTGCAATGCATCGATATTGCTTTGTGAATGTTGACAAGTAGTTATTTATCATAGTTTTTTTCCATATAACTATAAATGCATTTACAAATGTATATATGCATGAGGAGCATGCACACATGTACACATGGATGAATAGGAACATATATTGCATATACGGGTGTGCAGATGTAGAAAGTTGCATAAATGCTATTGACATGAAGAAGCATCAAGCAATATGTGGATAATAGCTATATAAATCATTTTTGTTTCAAAAGAAACAGGTCAATGTAGAGGGATTGATTGATCAAAAAAATTGTATGTCTTTTGTTATTTGTGGAAATAGCTTCAAAAATCATTAGTGTTTTAAAAATTTGAGGAAAATGCAAAGGCATAGATTCATTGAGCACAAGTGAAAGCAAAGGTTGATTAAATAATAAAAGTAAGAGATAAAGACTGATGGCTAGAGGCACAAAATGCATAAAAGAAAACTAAATGCATTAAATGGCATGTGGCTTGATGAGAAGCTACTGGAATGGCTTAGTGGTCATGCATAGGTACGTTACTTTGTTCGTTTAAAACAGATTTAAGTCACTTGCTATGCATGACCATTACTTTGTCCACCTTGTTTTTTTGTTCTACAAGTCTTTGTTCCAGAAGAGTTTATAGTGATTGAGCAGACTTTGTTATAGTTAGAGCGTCCAGAACTAGAAACGAGTTACTTGAGGCGATAAATAGTTATTTCTCTTAGTTTTCTTTTAGTTTAGGAATTTAAAGTACACAGTGAGATTGGCAGCGTGAGCAAAAAAATTGTAATTAAGGCCATTTCGCATGCAAACAGACCCATGAGAAAATATTGTTTCATGTTTGTGAGCAACATAGTACACCATTCATTGTACTCATGTGCCATGTCAGCTTTTGAAATTAACTTTCTGGTTTTTTTTGCAATGCAGTAAGAATAATCCTATAATCACTTGCACAATGCATAAGAACTTGCCACACATACAATCAGTCTTCTGAACAAAATTAGCTTTAATGCATATAGGTAGAAACCAATTGACGTAAAACGAAGACTTATGACTTTAAAAGCTGTTTGAAACTGCAAACAGAGTTTGAAAGTTGCATTCTAACAGTTCATTGCATTCTATGGATATTGTATACAGGTAGAATAATTGATTATCATATAAGCAAAATTTGTTCTATTTTCAAACACAAATTACTATTGCAATTATAGAAAATGCATCTATCTCTTTTCCTATATGTGCTATCAGCCTTATAAATCATTTGTGTTCACAAAAATTAGGAATATAAGATGACAAAATGAAAACATGAAATAGAACCTTATGCAATGTTTAAATAAAAGAATTTCAATTGCATTTCAAGAAAAGCAGGAAGGCAATTTGCAAAGCTGACCTTGCAATCTGCTGCTGAATGATTAAATAGGCTTGGAGCAATGTGGGAATTTAGGCTGGTATCACAGTTACTAGTATTTTCCCCTATTACAATGACAAAATTGAGACATGAGCAATGCAAAAAAACATATACTATCACATTTTTAAACATAGGAATTTTTTCCACACACACATATTTACAAAATTCTGCATTGCATTTCAAAAAAAAAAAGGAGAAGGCTAATAGTGTTACCTGACACTGCAATTTGTCCTTGAATGTTTAAATAGACTTGAAAGTATGAAGCCCTGTTACAAGGACAATCTACACAAATGAGTACAGTGAGTGACATATACTATTTAATTCATAAATATGTTTTCTTTCATTTAATAGTGAAAATGCAAATTAGGTTTCATAGTGCTTTAATGCATTTCTATAGTTTGATTGTAAATTCGTATTTTAAATTGGTTTAAGTTGGGTTGAAAGGGATTTAGAGACTGTGAAGAAATGAGTTACTTGAGGTGATAAGTTGTTATTTTTGCAGTTTCGCGCCATTTAATTGCATAAGGAAGTTGTATTGCATAGTGCTTTGCTTTGTAGCTGAGTAGGAGATCTTGTGGTTGCAGAGTTGTAGACTGGAGGCCGAGAAACGAGTTGCTTGAGGTGATGACAAGTTAGTTTTTTCTGTTTTCTTTCATTTAATAGTGAAAATGCAAGTTGGGTTTTGTAGTGCTTTAACGCATTTATATAGTTTGATTGTAAATTCGTATTTTAAGCCGATTTAAGTTGGGTTGAAAGGGCTTTAGAGACTGTCAAGCAAATGAAATTTATAGATTGAAACTGAAAGTGCGCAATTGTTTTGAGCTTTTAGCCATCATTATTTTGCACAACATAGACGTGGTCTAGGACTGTCGAGTTCTGACAAAAACAAGTGCTAGCTACTATTTAATGCCAGATGAGCTCTCATTTTACAGTAAAAGCCTGCAAAGTCTCATACATCATGTTAAAGCTACATAAATGTTGCCTTTGTAACTAGATAGGCGCATTCTATTTCCATTTGCCTAGGTTTATTTTGTACCATTATGTAGCACTCACTACTAATTATGTAATCAAGCCACATGCAAATAGAATTCTTAACTCATGGTGTCCATATACACGTAAGCACAAATACATGCTTTATAACATATTAACATGTACATAGTTTTCTACCACTACTTTGTTAATTGACTTTGATCGATGGATAAAACGTGCAGAAGGATAATTATAATTATTTCCTTCTTTTAATTATTATGTATTTAAAGACTAAGTAACAATTATCTAATTAATTAGATACGAGATGATAGAAGAGTAAATAAGATTATATGTGCGCATGAAAACAATAACTATGACATTTGAAAAAATTCCCTTGTCCTTTAAGCTTTGGTTACAACAAAAAAGTTGAAAGCAATTGTGGAGTCTAGGTTAATATCTGTAAATTGCATTTGCTTGACAATTTCCAAAGCCTTTTGAACACATTGCCCACACATTGTTCCCAAGGTCTCATTATGGCATAGGTTGACAGTACATTGGTTCTAAAGCTTTTATTATGGAATAGTTTTGCAGTAATTGAAAATATGTAATCTTTACAGGACTTAAATGGACCAAGTACTTGTCAAACGTGTACACTGTACACTAGGCAAAAGACAATTTTGCATCCGAGGAACCAGCCTATAAAGATTACCATAAGCTGAGCACTGTGAAACCCAATTTGGCTATGCACTGTATAATGAAAGGAAACTGAGGAAAACAACTATTTATTGTCCCAAGCAACTTGTCAGTGAGTGTGCACTTTGCAATTATGACAACCTTTGCTCTATCACTGCAAACTGCTCCCTAGGTTCCTATGAAGATTTCCATAAGCTGAGCACTGTGAAACCCAATTTGGCTATGCACTATATAATGAAAGGAAACCGAGGAAAACAACTATTTATTGTCCCAAGCAACTTGTTTGCGAGTGTGCACTTTGCAACTATGACAACCTTTGCTCTGTCACTGCAAATTGTTCCCTAGGAAAGACATATAGATGCACACACATATATATGCACATATGTACACACATGCATAGATACATATATGCATAGACAAATGAATGCATGTTTTCATATATACATCCATGCATATACACATATATGCATCAACACATATATACATACATGCATAAATACATATATGCCTAGATATATTGAGACATATGCATCTATGCATATATGCATCTATACATATTTACATACATATGCATATAGATACATGCAAGTGTACATAGAAACATGGATACATACATACATGCAGTTAAAGAGAGCGAAACTGCAAAAAATAACAAATTATCACCTCAAGTAACTCGTTTCTGGGTTTGGACTCTGCAACTACAACATCTCCTGCTCTGCAACTACAAACTCTTCCTTAGAACACGGGCCTACAGAACTGGAAAACAACATTCACAAAGCAATAACGATGCATAGCAACTGGCTCAAATCTATATTAAATGACCAAAGTACCCTGGCCACGCATGAACACCAAGCCATTCCAGTGCCTTCACCTAGAGCTAGATGTCGTTCAATGCATTTAATTTGCATTCATGGATTGCGTACGTCTACCCACCAGTTTTATAAACTATGCCTTCACATAGATCAATTCAATCAATGTATGTGTTCGCATTTTCTTGATATTTAAATGCATTTAATTTGCACCCATGCATTGTGTACCTCTGGCCGCCAACTTTATAAACTATGCCTTTGCTTAAATTTATTTAATCAGTCTATGAGTTCGCATTTTCTTGACTTTTTTAATCAAAAAATGATTTATAAACCTACTTCGGCGAATAGAAAAGCATATAAATGTTAATTTTCCAATATAAATAATAACTTTCAAAATTCTAACTATACAAATAAAAAGTAATATGTTTGAATGCCGCTATGTGATTGGCCGATGCTGCCCTTTTAAAGCATTCAGGGCAAATGCATAAGTATTCCTGCTTGGTGGTAGGAACTAATAATAACATGAATAACAAGCAATAAATAATGATTGTTTGATTAATAATGATTTACAATTTTAACCAGGGGAGATGTTGGCAAACACTTTGCAATTTGGCCGCTTCATACCTATGAATTGGATTTTCTTCAAAGTCTCTAAAGCATTTTCAAGAAATTAATTTTTTGCATAGAGATGGCCAAAATTGATTTAATTGATTTGGATGATAAAGATGATTTGGAGAATAAGGATGATTTATAACTATCTATGATTAACTATTCAAAATAAGTGATTAATTAGTAGAGTAGCTTGATTGATCAGTGAAGTAGGTTAATTAATAATTACCATGATCAACTAAGTAGTTAACTTGAGTAACAAATGACTCATGGAATTCACTTGCTTGACATGAGTGAAATGAATTATTGGGTCATTTGTTAAATCACTTAGATTTATGTGTCAAAGACAAAGATAAAATTCCCTGAATTCACATGACTAGAATGTGAGATTGATTTATTGCATAATAGGTCACACAAAGCGTAAGATATAAGGTGAATAGCTTTATAAATTGTTTCAGTTTTTAAAAAAAAAACAAAAAAATCAGAAAAAAGTAAAAGCATAAATTGATTTAAAAAATTTAAGCAAAGGCATAGATTTTAAAACTGGCAGGTAGAAGCATGCAATCCATGAATGCAAAGAGAAAGTTTATAGTGACAGAGCATTAGTTGTTGTCCTTCTAGAATCGACACCAGGAGACAAGTTACTCAAGGCAACAAACATCTACTTTTTTTTTATTTTGTTTCATTTTATACCAAAAATGTAAGCTGGGTTTCATAATGCATCAACACACACCTATGGAATCAACTTCGAAAATTATAATTGCAATGTATGATGCTGGCAGTGTATTGGATACTCATAGTCAAAACAGAAAAAAACACTAGCAAGTCTTTTTTTAGATTAAATAGAACCATGTATAAATGGAAAAAAGATTAAGCTTTCTTGCTCTCATCAAAGCATAAAGGAAAGAGGAATCTTTTCAAATGTCATAGTTATTGTCGTCATAGGCACATATGTAACATATGGACACATACACAACGCAAGGACACTATTTGACAAAACTTCTCAAAGAATTGTAGTCTCTTGAATCATTCCAAGCAATCAATTATCTCATAGGTTCATGTACTTTGAATGTTCAATACTTACCATGATTCTCTAGAGGCTTTGGCTATGCACATCAACCATGTTGCTTTCTACATATTCAAAATTTAAGCAAAGGCATAGATTTTAAAACTAGCAGGTAGAAGCGTGCAATCCATGAATGCAAAGGGAAAGTTTACAGTGACAGAGCATTAGTTGTTGTCCTTCTAGAATTGACACCAGGAGACAAGTTACTCAAGGAAACAAATAGCTACTTTTTTTTATTTTGTTTCATTTTATACCAAAAATGCAAGCTGGGTTTCACAATGCATCAACACACACCTATGGAATCAACTTCGAAAATTATAATTGCAATGTATGATGCTGACAGTGTATTGGATACTCATAGTCAAAATAGAAAAAAACACTAACAAGTCTTTTTTTAGATTAAATAGAACCATGTATGAATGGAAAAAAGATTAAGCTTTCTTGCTCTCATCAAAGCATAGAGGAAAGAGGAATTTTTTCAAATGTCATAGTTATTATCGTCATAGGCACATATGTAACATATGGACGCATACACAATGCAAGGACACTGTTTGACAAAACTTCTCAAAGAATTGTAGTCTCTTGAATCATTCCAACCAATCAATTATCTCATAGGTTCCTATACTTTGAATGTTCAAGACTTACCATGATTCTCTAGAGGCTTTGGCTATGCACATCAACCATATTGCTTTCTGCATATTCAAGAAACGTGTTTTTTGCAGACCTTAGCAAATATTCTACCTACACTCTTGAGATCATTGATACCAAGGTCTATAGAAAAGAATTTAATTGCTCTTTTGCATCAAGCCCAAAGAACTATTGCAAATATGGTTTACAAACATATTTAAAAGTATCAATTCAAATCAATAAAGGTTTCCACTTATACTAAATACTTGAACTAGAAAGCACCATCGCTTCAAGCTCAAACAATTCACATGTTTTCCTTGTGCCTCTAGATTTTCCATGCATATCCACCGCAGCATTTCAACCCATAATATCTGTCAGAAATCCAGTTTCTATTATGCTTCAATGGATTTTTAATTACCTATGATTAACTATTCAACTTGATTGATTCTCCAGTTAAACAACTTGATTGATCACTGACCTAACTTGTTTTACAGTTATTTTGTTAAGGTGATTAGTTAATTTGATTGATGAATAAAAGATGGAATTGACTTAAGTGGCATGAGTCAAATGTAACATTGGATTATTTGTTAATTGACTTTGATTAATGTATCGAAGAGAAATCAAACTGACTAAATTGCCATGAGCGAAATGTGAAATGGACTTAGTAGCTGATAGGCCACGTGTGCTATGACATTTGAGCTTTAAAGAAGTAATAGCCAAAGCAATAGAATAAATAGATACCTTGACCATACACAAAGCAATATAATTAATATGGACAGCTATAGCTTGTGTAGAACCATGGACAGATTTGAATATTTGTAGCCTAAGAAACACAAGGGTAGATGCAGCTGAAGGTTGTGCAATCTCGCTTCGCATGCACCAATTGTGGTTGCTTCCATGTTTACAAACCTTATTTAAGAAATTCATTTTCTGCATTTGAATGGCCATGATTGATTTGATTGATTTAGTGGATGAGTATGATTTATAATTAACTATAATTAACTATTCAAGACAATCAGTCTTTTAGTGAACTAGCGTGATTGATTGATCAAGTAACTTGATTAAGAGTTAACTTCAACAACTATTTTGTTAATCTGTTTAGAAGTTTCAAAATACTTTGTGAACAAACAATTTTCTGCAACCCTTGGAATCATTATACACCAAGTGACGACATCTCTTCGAGGAATTCTGTCAAACAGTTTACACGTCTTTCTTGCACTTCCATATTTTGCATGCATATTCACCACAACATTTCAAACCATAATATCTGTTAGGAATCCACCTCCTCCTATGTTTGGATGAATATACATATCCTATTCTAAAGCTCCTATTTGATTCAAGGCACACAAAATGCTGAGAAAGATTGTGTTCTAGTGTACAAATACACAAACACATGTTATCTAACATATTAAAATACATGTTAGATAACACATTAAAATGCACAAATACATGTTATCTAATATATTAAAACGCACATGGTTTTCTAGTGCTACTCTATTAATTGGCTTTGATTAATAGGTAAAATGTACACAAGGATAATTGTAATTATTATTATTTTTTAATTGTTATGTATTTAAAGACCAATTAGCAACCACCTAATTAATTAGATATGAGATGATACAAGGGTAAATGGAAATATATGGATTCAACTAAACTGACATGAGGAAAATGCGAAATAGAGCTATTGGCTGATACGCTACAGATACTGTGACATTTGTGACATTTGAGCTTCAAAGAAGTCTCATGGCTGCACACCTCGTATCATGTAAAAGCCACAAAAACATTCATTTTCCAAGGCGATACAACCATTTTATTTCGATTTGCTTAAGTTTATTTAATTCCATTATCCAGCAGTAATTATTAATTGTTTAATCTAGCTACATGCAAATAGAAATCACAACCCATGGGAGACCTATAGACCTATGCACAAATACATGTTGTTGAACATATTAACATGCACATGGTTTTCTATTGCCACTTTGTTAATTGGGTTTGATTTATAGGTGTAATGTGTACAAGGGTAATTATAATTCTTTCTTTCTTTTAATTGTTATGTTTTTATAGACTAATTAGTTGCCACCTAATTAATTAGATATAAGATGATAGAACAGTGAATCAGAACTAGAAACCGAGTAAAAATGACAAAGTTAACACACAAACATGAAGGTGTTGACACTAAATACTCATTGCATTCCAGGAAACCACATTTCTCTGAGGAGTTTTGTCAAATAGTTCACTTGTCTTTTGTATGCTTCCATATTTTTCCTGCATGCCTATGAGGACAATAACCACAACATCTGACAAAATTCCTCTATCCTCTATGCTTTGCAGACAACGAAAAAGGTCAAAGAAATTGTAGACTTTGATGCTTCATAGTTTCAAAAGCCTTTTCAATACATTGTCCTTATATTCTTCCAAAGCCCTAACTATGGAACAGTTCTAACTAGATGGGGCCATTCTATTTCCATTTGCATAAGTTTATTTTGTACCATTTTGTAGCACTTACTCTTACTTGTGCAATCAAGCCACATGCAAGTAGAATTCATAACTCATCGCATCCAAATACACTCAAGGACAAACACAAACCAAGGTTGTTGGCATCCTGATAAGAAAGATGATGAGATACATCCAATTAATCTATGTCACAACATCTTATTCAATGAAGCTGATTTGGATAGGGAGGTTACAAATGACAATCCTTATTGGTGTGTGAGTAATCCTCTTTTTGAAGACTTCTCAAGAAAATTGCATGCCAATACTATTAGTGAATAGGTGGAATTAGATTTATTAATTGACTTTGATTGATGGGTCAAATGTACACAAGGATAGTTATAATTATTTCTTTCTTTTAATTATTATGTATTTAAATACTAATTAACAATTACCTAATGAATTAGATATGAAATGATAGAAGGCTAAATAAGATTAATTATTTAAGATAATTTGATTCATTAATTAATAATGTGAATTATCATGTAAAAGTACATAAATTAAGAGTGTGAAAAGTCAACAACAAACAAAAATAGTTAATTGACATTTGATGAGATAATTGATTGGTTGGAATGATTCAGGAGACTACAATTCTTTGAGAAGTTTTGTCAAACAGTGGCCTTGCGTTGTGTATGTGTCCATATGTTACATATGTGCCTATGATGACAATAACTATGACATTTGAAAAAATTCCTCTTTCCTTTATGCTTTGATGAGAGCAAGAAAGCTAAAAGCAATTGTGGAATTCATGCTTATATCTGTAAATTGCATTTTCCTGACAGTTTCTAAAGCCTTTTCAACACATTGTCCACATATTGGATACAATTGAATATTTTCAGCACAAGAAACACAAGGGAAGATGTTGGCGAAGGTTGTGCAATTTCGCTTTGTAGCTAGCAATTGCATTTTCTTCTATGTCTATAAAGTCTTTTCAAGAAATTCTTTTTCTGTATAAGAATGGCCATGATTGGTTTAAATGATTTGGTGAATAAAGATGATTTATAATTAACTATAATTAACTATTCAAGAAAACTGATCTATCAGTGAAGTGGTTTCATTGGTTAGTCAAGTAACTTGATTTAGAGTTAACTTGATCAGCTATTTAGTTAATTTGCTTCAAAGTTTGCAAAAAGCTTTTCCAACAAATAATTCTCTGCATAACTTGTAATCATTACACACCAAGAGCCAACATTTCTTCGAGGAATTCTGCCAATCAGTTTACATGTCTTTCTTGTGCTTCCATATTTTGTATGCATATTCATGACATCATTTCAAACCATAATATATGTTAGAAATCCATGTCCTATCATGCTTTGATGAATGTACATATCCTGTTCTAAAGCTCCTATTTTATTAAAGGCGGGAAAAATGCTTAAAAAGATTATGAGATCTAGCTCTATGCCTGTGAATGTGAATAGGCAAGACTAATTTAATTGATTTGAAAGCTAAAGATGACTAATAATTAACTATGACTAACCACTCAACACAATTATTTCATTAGTCAATTAGCCGGATTGATTGCTGAATTAACTTGTTTCAAAGGTATCATGTTAAGCTAACTAGCTAATACGCCACTTACACTGTGACATTTGAGATTCAAATAAGTCTCATGGACACAAATTTGTTATCATGTTAAAGCCACATAAACATTGAAGTTCCAATTCCATGGGGTCATTCTATTTCCATTTGCCCAAGTTCGTTTCATTCCATTATCCAACACTTATTATTAAATGTTTAAACCAACTACATGCAAGTAGAAATCACAACTCATAGCATCCATAAACACCTATGCACAAATACATGTTATCCAACATATTAACACACACATGGTTTTCTAGTGCTAGTTTGTTAATTGCCTTTGATTAATAGTTATAATGTACACAAGGATACTTGTAATTATTTGTTTCTTTTAATTGTTATGTACTTAAAGACTAATTAGCAGCTGCCAAATTATTTAACTATTCTTGTGTACATTTGACCCATTAATCAAAGTCAATTAATAAATCTGATTCCAACTGTTCACTAATAGTATTGGCATGCAATTTTCTTGAGAAGTCTTCAAAAAGAGGATTACTCAGACACCAATAAGGATTCTCATTTGTAACTTCCCTATCCAAATCATCTTCATTGAATAAGATGTTGTGGCATACATTAATTGGATGTATCTCATTATCTTTCTTATCAGGATGCCAACAACCTTGGTTTGTATTTGTCCTTGAGTGTATCTGGATGCTATGAGTTATGAATTCTACTTGCATGTGGCTTGATTGCACAAGTAATAGTAAGTGCTACATAATGGTAGAAATCACAACTCATAGCATCCATATACACCTATGCACAAATACATGTTATCCAACATATTAACACGCACATGGTTTTCTAGTGCCAGTTTGTTAATTTCCTTTGATTAATAGTTCAAATGTACACAAGGATAATTGTAATTATTTCTTTCTTTTAATTGTTATGTACTTAAAGACTAATTAGCAGCTGCCTAATTATTTAGATATGAGATGATACATGGGTAAATGAGAAATATGGAATCACCTAAATCGACATGAATGAAATGTGAGATAGAGGTATTGGGTAATATGCTACATATACTGTGACATTTAAGCTTCAATGAAGTCTCATGGCTGCGAACCTACTATCAAGTAAAAGCCACATAAATATTCATTTTGCAATTGGATGGGGTCATTCTATTTCCATTTGCCTAAGTTTATTTCATTCTATTGTCTAGCACTAACTATCAATTGTTTAATCAAACTTCAGGGTAAGTGCACCAAGATGGTTCCCAAAAAAGGGGCTTAGTGGCCACTTTTTTTCTGAAATCAGGAAATACTGACCTTGGACGTGAAATTGAGGATAGCTACACTCAAAATTTTTAGATGGAACAAAAACAAGGACCGCAGTGCTCTGAGTCTACTTTCTAAACTACTAATTTATTTTGAAAATGGTTGAGATTAAGGGGTTCAAAAGAGGGACACACACAAATTGTTGTTGTTTCTGTCAGAAAAACATAACATAGCAACTCTTGTGTGACCCGAGCACGGTGGACTTTTTGTAGTATTTTTAAAATCACTCCGTCAGAAGTTAGATAATAGTATGTAGTAAGGATTGGATATTTTCTGATAATTTTTTAATGAATATTTGATTTTTTATTAATTTTCTAAGTGGGCACTTCCTAAAAAGCAGAATTTTGGCCGTGCTCCCCCTAATTTTTTTTGAAACTAATAGATTTTTAAATTTTATTTTTTTTAAATTGTAGAATGGAGTCTAGTTTCTAAAAATGTAATTTATTTCAAATTTCGATGAACGGTTAATTTATAGCGAAAAAAATACCAAACACTTCTTTTTGAAGAAAAACGAACATACAAACAAAAGAAATTATGGATGAAAGGCTTAACATTGTTAGAAAGTGAAAAAAATTACATCGTTGGAAAGCTAATAAAGAACCTAACATTACCCATGTGTTCAATTTTCTTGATATTGAACCAGATGCAATCTTGATGGAGAGCACGAACCCGATTATGTGAAAATTTGTTGAATTTGGAAAAAACACATCTCTGGTCTTTGGGAATGCCCTCCAAGCCTTTGGGTTGGTATTCCAAGGAAAATACCAAAGCAAATTTGCAAAGAAAACTATAACACAAACGCGTTATTTGTTAGTTTGGCCACGAAAGTGGGACCATTTCGGTGCACTTACCCTTCATGAAAGTAGAAATCACAACTCATGGTATCCTTATAGAATTATGCACAAATATATGTTGTCTAGCATATTAACATGGACATAGTTTTCTATTACTGCTTTGTTAATTGGCTTTGAGTTATACGTGAAATGTGCACAAGGATAATTATAATTATTTCTTTCTTTTAAATGTTATGTATTTAAAGACTAATTAACTGTTACTTAATTAATTAGATATGAGATAATAGAAGAGTAAATGAGAACTAGACACTGGATAAAAATGACAAAGTTAACATGCAAATATCAAGGTGTGCAGACTAAATACTCATTGCATTCCAGGGGACCACATTTCACTGAAATTTTTTGTCACACAGTTCACTTGCCCTGTGTATGCTTCCATATTTTGCATGTGTGCCTAGGAGGAAAATAACCATGACATCTAATAATGGTGAAATTCCTCTATCCTTCATGCTTTGCTGACAACAAAAAAGCTCAAAGCAATTGCAGAGTTTGGGTTCGCTTCTCTAAATTGGATTTGCTTGATAGTTTCTAAAGCATTCTCAATACATTGTCCTTACATTCCTCCAAAGCTCTCACTATGGGACAAGGTCAGAGCACATTGGCTCCAAAGCTCTCATTATGGGACAGTTCTACAGAATGGACAAAAGGGTTTTTACATAATGCCTATGAAACCACATTATGGGACAGCTCTGCAAAATGGACAAAAGGGTTTCAAAAATCTCAGTTAACATGTAAAGAGCTGATAAATATTGATCTGCCACCTAGATGGGGTCATTTTACTTCAATTATCTAGCACTTATTCTTAATTGTTTAATCCAATCACATGCAACTAGAATTTAGAACACTTAGCATCCATACACACCTATGCATAGATACATGCTCTCTAACATATTGATATGCATATGGTTTTCTACTGGTACAATCCTTGAACATTCTTTAGGTGTAAGTGCTAGTTTATTAATTAACGTTGATTGATGGATGAAATGTATACATAGACACATACCTGCACACATGCATCCATGCACAAATGCATACATACATGCATGGATGTACACATATATACATGTATACATACATACATGATTACATGCATACATATATATATATGCATTCATGCATCCATGGATGCATATATCCATGTATTAATAGATCCCTTAAAACATGCATATATTCAAATGACCCCATATGCATATATGCATGAGGACACATAGCCATCAATGAATCTATGCATTTGCATTTTCATGAGAATTTTAAAACAAAAACGATTCAGAAATCCACTCCCATGGGTAGCAAAAACAGATAAATGCTAATTTTCCGATATAAAAAATAACTTATGAAATTGAGATCATATATATAAAAAGCAATATGTCAACATGCTCAAGTATAACGGGCTGGTGCAATCCACAATAAAGCATTTAAAGCAAATGCAATAGTAATCTGTTATATACATACATACATACATGGAAACATAGATACATGCATACATATATACATAACTACATGCATACATATATACATGCATACTTGTATGCATGGATGCATACAAAGACTATATTTCGTGGGATTGTTAAAGAGTTCACTTGCTTTCTATATGCTTGCATATTTTGCATGTGTGCCTATGAGGACAATAACCACGATATTTGACAATATTCCTCTATCCTTTATGACAACACATTGGTTCCAAACCTCATTCTATGGGACAGCTGCATAGCAATTGGAGCCATGCAATCTTTATAGGTCTCACATGCATCAAGCAGAATTGACAAAAGGATTTTTACATAATGCCTGTGAGGCTCAAATGAATCCTTCGTGTTTGAAGGAAACATTTGAATCGATAATACCTAAAATGATTTTAACTATGATTTTATAATCAAAGTACACAAATGCATCTGAGAAATGCAAAACCCAACTTGCATTTGCAGTGTAAAATGAATGAAATCAGAAGAGAAAATGCATTTGCTTGAGAGTTTCCAAAGCATTTTCAACACATTTTCCACCCATTGTTCACAATATGGTTTTCTATTAGCACACTCCTTGAACCTTGTTTGAATCTACTTGCATTTATAGTGAAAAATGAGAGAAATCAGAAGGAAAAATGCATTTGCTTGACAGTCTCTAAAGCATCTTCAACACATTGTCTACCCATTGTTCAAAGTATGGTTTTCTATCGGCATACTCCTTGAACCTTGTTTAGGTCCAATTGCTAATTTGTTATTTGACTTTGTTTAAAAGGGAAAGTGTGGCACAGGATTTTTCTAATTATTTCTCTCTTTTAATTGTTATATATTCAAAGACTAAAAAGGGAAAATGTGGCCAAGGATTTTTATAATTATTTCTCCATTTTAATTGTTATATATTCAAAGATTAATTCTGCCTTGATGAATTATGTGCCTTTAGCCACTTGTTTTTATGAAAGTATGCATATGGATTTTGAATCAAACTCTAGAAATAACAATAAATATGTTCCAATTATACAGTACAATCAGTCAGCAAAGAAATCCATTGGAAAGTAATTGCATTTATGATATCTACCTTTGAACCCCAACTACTTGATTTTTATGAACCACATAGCATATGCCACTCACAATACTCATTTTTCAAGATTGTCCTTCTAACAAGAAGTAATAATATGAATTCAAGTACAATCAATAAAGTGAGAATATTGAATTAACATTTTTCTTTGTCTACTTTATGCAATTGTAAACAAAGGAGAAGGTTGATTCTAGAAACCCACCCTCTAATGCTTTCTTGAAGTCTTCGCCACAACTGCACCGCTACACCAGCTCTCTTCTTCCAATTAGAAACACTGGATCATGTAGTAAGCTTTAATTAGAAATCAAAGAACATTTGTTTGGTTCCCTAAAAGAATAGCAATAAAGCTCAAGGAAATTGTGAAAATGCAAACAACTCCCAAAATTGTAATTGCAAAGGTAAAAAAGAAATATGGAATTGACTAAATTGACATAATGCAGTCACTCTATATCCATTTGCCTAAGTTTATTTCATTCCATTGTCCAACACTTATTATTAATTATTGAATCGAACTACATGCAAGTAGAAATCACAACTCATGGTATCCATACACACCTATGCACACATACATGTTGTCTAATATATCAACATGCACATGGTCATCTACTGTCACTTTGTTAAATGGCTTTGATTAATAAGTCAAATGTGCACAAGCATATTTATAATTGTTTATTTCTTTTAATTATTATGTATTTAAAGACTAATTAGCACCTACCTAATTAATTAGATATGAGATGATAGAAGGGTAAATGAAAAATAAAACTGGATAAAAATGTCAAAGTTCTCTTGTCTTGCATATGCTTCCATATTTTGCATGTTTCACAGTTCCCAAAGCAGCACATTGGTTTCAAACCTCTCATTATGAGACAACTCTACAGCAATTGAAGATATTTAATCTTTAAAGGACTCATATGAACCAAGCAGAATGGAGGAAAGGGTTTCTACATAACACCTATGAACACAAATTTCATGGGACCACATTTCTTTGAGGGGTTTTGTTAAACAATTTACTTGTCTTGTGTATTCTCCCATATATTGCATGTATGCCTATTGTAACACCCCTCCGTTTTGGATATTTGGATCGGCAAGGTTCTTTGTATGTCTGAGTATGCTTATGATGTGGAAGTTATATGTTGATGTAATGTTATTTTATTCCGATGTTATCCTTATGACATGATTTGGAGTAACTTAGAATATATCTGATTAAATGATGTTTTATGCTTGTGATCATATCATTGATGTTAGAATCGTCAGTTAGTAATTGTGTATTGGTGAAGGGGATAGATTGTATCACTCGCTTGCAAGTGCCCTACAATTCCAAGATTTCCTCTTCACGGCGTGTTTGATCATAACATACATATATATGTTGCACGTTCGACATGTTCCTTGTTGCAGGTTTGTAGGTACAGGACATCGACTCCACCTGGTTTCACAGGTGTGAGCGTGTCCATTCACCAACGGAATTGATTGGGAGATAGTAGCTAGGTTTTTCGAATCAAGTCGTCACCCTAGTCATAGTGTGTTGTTGGGTTGTTGTCGGGGTCAGTAGTTTTAACTTGGTCAGTTTCCCCTTGAGTGTTTATTTAATTTCAAGTTTAAAGTTTATTAAATGACTTGCATAGTTTAATTAATGATTAAATGTGTTTAATGGCAAGATAAAAGGGATTAAATGGATTTTGAAAATTATAAATGATGATTGTTTCGTCTTATTGAAATGTTGGAAAATTAGTGATTAATTAATTAATTTAATTTAATTAATAAAATAATCTGATTATGAATTAGATTTATTTTATTGACTAATTAAATTAATAGGGTTAAATTAAATCAATTTGGTTGGGTTGGCATCTTTAGATTTTTGGATTAAATCAAAAATTGGAATTATGCTTTACATTTTACTTTTAGAAATAAAAGTTGAAAAGAATTTTATTTGTGAATTGTTAAATTCATTTGGTTAAAGAAATTTAATTAACTTTTGGTTGAAAATGAATTTTATTTAAAAGGATATTTTTGCAAAATGCAATTTGGAAATTGAAAATTGTTTAAGTTATTTAAAATTGCAAATATTTTCAATGCAATGTCTTTGGGGTAGAAAAGATATTTTTTTTGGAAATAGTTGACTTTTGGGCAAAAGATATTTGTGAATTTGAAATTGGAATTTGTATTTAAATTGGAATTAGAAGTTGAAATTGAATTTGAGTTGCAAATTGAATTTGAATCAAAATTTGAATTTGAGTTTGAATGGGAATTTGGGGGAGGAGCTTGCATAAGAAAATTAGGATTTCATTTTCAAAAAAAGGAGAGAGCAAAAAAAAATGGGATTGGTTTTGGAAAAAAGAATTGGTGAAGAGCAAGATCTCCATTAACAAAACTTGAAGCATTTGGAGAAAACAAAAGGTTTTTCTTTCTTTCTTTTCCTTCTTGTCTTGGTTTTAATTAGTAAAAATTTAGAATATGTTCTTGTTCCCTTTTAAAAGATTCAATCATTTTGTGCAATGAAAACACCCATCAAAAGAAAAAAAACTAGTTGCAAGAATAAACTGATAAATAGTGAAAATCTTGGTTAATTGTGTGAAAATCTTCAAATTAGGGTTTGGAATTTCAATAATAATAATAATAATAAAATCCTCATTAGATTTTGTTGTGAAATTCGTTCTGGTTTTTTTTACCAGAAGAGGGTTTTAATTTTTTTGTTTGTTATGATTTCGATTTGGAATGAAATCGAATAAATTTAAAAATAAAAATAAAATTTATTTTATTTCTTTTTGTGAGGGGTTGCTGGGGGGCTCACCCCCGCCGCGCCCCATGGGAGGCGTGGCAGAGGGAGCCACGCCAGCGCCCTCCCCACAGCTAGTGGAGAGCGGCTGTGTTAAACACAGCCGCGCCACTGTGGTGGGTTGACTGTGGTTAACACACCGCGCCACCACTGTGGGTTCGGTTGTGGTCAACATAGCCGGCCTGCGGCCCTATGGTGAGTGTTTGTCTTTTTTAAAAATTTCGTTTGTTTTTTTTTTATAATTTTTAAATATATTTTTAATATTTTAATATTATATTATAATATTTTAATATTATATTATAATATTTTAATATTATATTATAATATTAAAATATTATTATATATAGGTTATAAATATATTTTAATATTTGTTATTATATTATATAATATTAAAATATTATTATATATTTGGTTATGAATATATTTTAGTATTTAATATTATATTATATAATGTGAGAATATTATTATATATAGTTTTAGCGATAAATTGGAATTGTAAATTGGTGGGTTTAAAATAGAATATTAAAGAATAATTATATTTATGATATGAGCTATTTAAATATAATTGATTTAAGGTGTTGATTTTAATTAATCGAATTTATTTAAGTTATGCCTTGAATGTGGAATCTTGGGTTCTCAAATGATATTTCATATCTAAAATAAAATTTACTCTTGTATGATTACCGCATTGGTTTTGAGGAAACAAAAATTGATATTTAATCAAACATGTTATATAAAATATTGACTTTTATTTATTTATTCGATGATGAAATATGGAATAAATGGTGTAATTTAAATGTTAAATTATTATGATATCTTGATTTTGATTATAATAGTGAAACTTAGAGATTATGAATACCTTAGTTCAATCAGATAGTTTTAATCATTGAATTTTGATTATAGAACATAATTGAAGAGCTTAGGGTAACGAATGAGTTATTTTAATCAAAGGACTTTATTTGTCAATGTTGACTTATTTATAATTTGATTTTGATTAATCATAGATTGATCAAGTAGAGTTGTATTATTGGTTTAAATTCTCTAATGTCAACAAGAGGATTTAAGTATATACTATTTAGTGTAATTGAATGGAATATATTTGTGTTCAAGAAAAGATGCGTTCTAGTTGATTTATTTAATGCAGAGTTAAGATTAAGACGAAATTGTTTGATCTAAATGATTAATTACTAAAAGTTTAACTTATAGAACACAGTGGTTAAACTTAGGAGTAACGAATGATTTAATGAACCATATGTGACCGAGTTGTTGACTTATTTCTATAAGAGTAGTTTATTTAATCCAAATGTCTTGCAAATCAAATGGAATTACTTATAGTATATGATCGTGGAACGTAGAGTGATTGATTAGTTTAATCCCAGTTCGATGATGTTATTTATTAATATGTCTTGATTTAGAATAAGATTGTGGAATTGAGAGTAAAGGATGAACTTATTAACTAACCTGATTGATTTATTAATCAAGTGATTTATCTATAGTATGTCATCATGAAACTTAGAGAGAACGGTTGATTTAAATTTTAACCAGATAGCTGCATTATTAAAGTATTTTGATTATGAATATGGTTATGAAATTTAGAGTAAATGATATGTTCTTTAAATATTTCAATGTTGTGAAAAGAAATGGGATCAATTGACTAGATAAATGCAAGTCATGAAATCTGTGTTGACTGGATTTAGGAAATCCGAACAATAGCTTACCTATTTGTCTGAAATGTGTTCAGTGTTTAATTGTTCGCCTTCGATATTGTGGATTGAGAGTGAATGTTTTGAGAGTCTTCCTGATATGGGTTCTTTTTTTAGTATGGGTGGTTGTACGTGAGTCAACCCTTGTTATGTACTTTGGTTTCCTTGTTATGAGAAAGTTTGTTTGTCAAAATTACATCTTTAGATTTGTAAAGAATGGGTGATTATATGATTGTTGACTTTAAGTCATTTCGTGTTGTTCATGAAAGTCTTCCAGTTGGGTTATTGAGATGTTGACTGTTGCCCTTGTGATTGGTTACTGTCTTTCTTGGGTAGAGCATGAGACTTGTATCAGTGGAAACCTGGTTCTTCGTACAGGTTGTGTGACCTTGTGATTAAAGGTTAAGTCGTGTTTACAGTTTGTTATGTGGGTCATCATTATGTTAGTCAACCTTGTGTTAGCCTTGGGTAGTGCACATTTTGGTTTCAGTTTTGTACATCGGTAGTGATGTGTTACCTGTTGAGGTGTATTGATTATGTGTGTTAAGTGTTAGTGCATTGGCTACCCTTGGCATGTGGTTGAGTTATGTGTTGTCAATAGGGGAGTGGCTTTCAACGAGCGCCGGGCCCAAAGTGGTACCAGGATAACTCATGTGAGAGTCAGTTAACTAAGTGAAAATTAAAATAACTTATACTAGGGATAGAGTAGCTTGAACATTAATAAGATAATTTAGCCTCACTCATTGGCTCAAGGGCTTGTACGAGACTTGAGATGAGTTGGGAAGGCCTGGAATGGCAAGATCGTTATCTTGTCTTTGCGAGAGATAATCGATTCCGCTCTAGTGTGCATGTGGGGCCGGGAGTCAGTTGAGGTTTCCAGGATATCCCTAGAGGGGGGCCGGGACCTAGGAAGACTCACCAGGAGATCCCATGCAGCCTTTACGATGACACTCCTCCTATGACAGCAGTCGGTATGGTGTTGTACCGTTGGTTTATTTTGTATAGTGATTGTACTCAATTTTGTTCACTGGAAGCATTGTAACTATGTTATTAAGTGGTGTGGTATATATTCTTGTTGGCAGTTCAGTTTTTGTGTTAGCCTGTGTCTAGTGGTAGATGGTCTCTTCTAGGAAATCCTTTTTACTATCTCCTAGCACAGAGGGAGTGGGGCCTTTGGGTTCCACGTGGTCGGGTGGCGTGCATCTTGAGTCCGTTGGTTCTTCATGTTCGTGTGTTCGTGATTTCCAGCTGGGGAGCTCGTGGGAATCAGTTTCTTCTCATGCCTTGTTCTCTCAGTTCTTATTGTATTTTATTACCCCTCAATTGTTATCGAGGTGGAATTTGTATTATGTAATCATATTGTTGGACTTTCCTCATTCAGGGAAAGAGTATTGTAATCTTATTGTAAATCATGTTATTGGAATCTTGTGGTATTTATTATCCTTGTTGTAAATTATCTTATATGGGATGTATGTAATCTTAATTCTGTAAGTGATTTATGCTTTGGTTTCAATTGTTGTTAATTGTGGTTTGGGTTTTAAAATAATCTTTGTCTCGTGGCCTTAGAGGTTGTTGGCAATGTGTATCCATCTTGCATGTTATTGGTACTAAAAAATAAAAAATAAAAAAATAAAAATAAAAATAAAATGGTACATTTAAGTAGTGAATTGCAACTTCCTCTAGGGTTGTGTGGCAGGGCATTACACCTATGAGGACATTAACCACGACATCTGACAAAATTCCTCTTTCCTTTCTACTTTAATGACAGCGACAAAGCTCAAAGCAATTGCGTGCTTTTAGTTCCCATCTGTAAATTGCATTTGCTTAACAGTCTCTAAAGCCCTACCGATTTAAAATATGAATTTACAATCAAGCTATACAAACGTGTTAAAGCACTACGAAACCCAACTTGCATTTTCACTATTAAATGAAATAAATTCTGTAAATTGCATTTTCTTAATAGTCTCTAAAGCCCTGCCGATTTAAAATACGAATTTACAATCAAGCTATACAAACGCATTAAAGCACTACAAAACCCAACTTGCATTTTCACTATTAAATGAAATAAATTGCATTTGCTTGACAGTCTCTAAAGCCCTTTCAACTCAACCTAAATCGATTTAAAATACGAATTTACAATCAAGCTATACAAACGCGTTGAAGCACAAGGAAACCCAACTTGCATTTTCACTATTAAATGAAAGAAAACAGGATAAACGAGCTTCTCATCACCTCAAGCAACTCGTTTTTCAGCCTCTAGTCTATGACTCTGCAACCACAAGATCTCCTGCTCGGCCACAAAGCAAAGCACTATGCAATACAGCGTCCTTCTGTAGTTAAATAGTGCAAAACTGTAAAAAATAACAAATTATCACCTCAAGTATCTCATTTCTTGACAGTCTCTAAAGCCCTTTCAACCCAACTTAAACCGATTGAAAACACAAATTTACAATCAAACTATACAAATGCGTTAAAGCACTACGAAACCCAACTTGCATTTTCACTATTAAATGAAAGAAAACAGAAAAAACCAACTTCTCGTCACCTCAAGCAAATCGTTTATCGGCCTCCAACCCGCGACTCTACAACTACAAGATCTCTAGCTCAGCCACAAAGCAAAGCACGATGTAACACAACTTCCTTATGCAGTTAAACAACGTGAAACTGCAAAATATAACAAATTATCACCTCAAGTAACTCATTTCTGGGTCTGGACTCTGCAACTACAACATCTCCTGCTTTGCAACTACAAACTCTTCCTTAGAACACGGGCCTGCAGAACAGGAAAACAACATTCACAAAGCAATAACGATGCATAGCAAGTGGCTCAAATCTATATTAAATGACCAAAGTACCCTGGCCACGCGTGAACACCAAGCCTTTCCAGCACCTTCACCTCAAGCCAGATGCCGTTTAATGCATTTAATTTGCATTCATGAACTGCGTACGTCTACCCGCCAGTTTTATAAACTATGCCTTCACGTAGATCAATTCAATCAATCTATGCATTCACATTTTCTTGATATTTTAATACATTTAATTTGCACTCATGCATTGTGTACCTTTGGCCGCCAACTTTATAAACTATGCCTTTGCTTAAATTTATTTAATCATTCTATGCGTTCGCATTTTCCTAACTTTTTTAATCAAAAAATGATTTATAAACCTACTCCGACGAATAGAAAAATAGATAAATGCTAATTTTCCAATATAAATAATAGCTTTCAAAATTTCGACTATACAAATAAAAAGTAATATGTTTGAATGCCGCTATGTGATTGGCCGATGCTGCCCTTTTAAAGCATTCAGGGCAAATGCATAAGTATTCCTGCCTGGCGGCAGGAACTAATAAGAAAAAAAAGTGCTCAGTACTATTAGTATTACCTTTTTAAAAGGAGACTTTCTTTATTTAGATTTATTTTTAAACAAATTTCCCACTAAAGTAAAAGATATCAAAATATACATGTTCTATCATAATTATTATATAAATCTTTTCATATATTATTAATAATAATAAGATTAAAATAATAATAAAATAAAATAAATATTAAGTAAATATGAATAGTAAATATATATTCAATTATATTGATGAGTATGTATAGCAGATGGATACTTAATTGAATCTTCATTAAATTGGGTAGTAAGAAATAAGGAATAAATTATAGAATAGGTATTCGTAATCATAAGATAGGGTGATACATTTATAATTGATTATTTAATATTAAGATAGTAATTCTTAGAAATCAAGAAGTTGTAAGTAAGTGATTTGTTATTTTTTTTTAGGGTTTAGAAAAAAAAAGAAAAAGAAAAAGAAAAAGAAAGAGTATGATCATTTTGTTGCATAAAGTAAAATTCTAAAACAATAAATTTCTTAGAAAGAATGTAGAATGGAAGTCATGCAAGTATTGTATCCAAGTGAAGGGAAAGGATATGATAATGATCGTGTATTGTATGTTAAGTGAGTTATCCAAGTTGACTTTGTTAGTAGGGAGGACCTTTTTAAGTCCTTGGTTAGGTCCCATAGAACCACACTATAAAATTTTACTTTCCCAAGGAGAAGGGGGTAATTCAAGTCGTGCTCAATGAAGGTCGTGAGATAGTGAAGTAGCACATGAGTGGTTGATAATTATCTTGTTTTGGGTGATGTCAATGTGTGGGATTGTGAGCCAAGCCTAACCCTATATCCTCATCGTAGAATGGTAATTGCGGGACCATTATGATATAGTTGATAGAACTATGTTGTCCGTCGATCAAGGGTGCACACATTGGACTTCGTGCACTTGAATGAGTTTTCTCGCACTCCCCACGAGTAGCATGTTAGCAAGGATGTTACACATTAAACATCACTCAATGAGCATAGTTTGGTTACCATGTGAAGCATGGTATAGTTTGCAAGTAAGTGCTATGCATTTGAAAGAAAAAAAAATAGTCGTATTTTTTTCCGTAAGTGCAAGGAAATTTGGGCATTATGGTATCAGAGCCTAGGTTCTAACTCTAGGAACTCTAGGCATTGTTTGGGTCTCACAATAGGAAACTTTGGTGTCGTATGGATGAGAGTTGTATCTTGCAATTTCCATTTAGATTACTAGTAGAAATTCTACTCTTTAACATTGAACAATATTACGAGTAACTTTAAGTGAACCAAATTAGAGAGGTGGGATCCTTAGGAGTTCAGAAACCAATATTACAAGTTGAAGCAATGTGTGCTCATAGTTGGTTGAATTTAAACCGTCAAAACACCCCTTGATATACACCTAATTTTGATTACTCATACAAACTAGGGCAAAGGGAATCTAGTCGTCAAATAGGAAAAATGCCACCAATTCTTCTTCTCCCGCATGGGTGACTTGATTGAAGTCACCTAGAGACTATGTTGTGGAAACTTATGCAACTGATGAAATTCTTATTATCATTTCGTTATTTTGATTTATTTACTTATTTTATTATTTATTCAATTTTTTTTTGAAATGGTTAAAGTTATTTGACCTATTGGACTTCAAAATTGTCCTTTTTCCTCAAGGACTATTTCAATTTGACTTATGGTTTGAAATTGTTTCATGGTGGCCACCGTTGAAAGTTTTATTGTCATATTTAAAATTTCATTGATTGATTATGTTTGGAAATTTTATTCATTGCTTTATTGAATTTCCTTGTTTTGAGGGCTTTATCAACATTGTTGTTATTGGTATTTGCATAAGCAATATGAGTAACTATGAGTCTTTCACACTCTTAGGGGAAAAGTGCATATTTGAATCAGATAACGAAAAGTAGAGGGTTGTTTTAGAAATGGGTCCATAGCTAGTAGTCACACTAAGGCCATAATGGGCAAAGGATTCTGAAACCTATTGAAGAAAATATAAAAGTATTAAAAGAAATTTGGGCATCATGTCATATAAGGATTTTCATGATATAAATAGTATAAAACTTAGATGCTATGTGTAACATTACATGAGACTAGGGTAGCTATAATAATTGAAAGGAAGGACACACGGATAATGGAGGCTCATTATGAATGGGCTTGGACTAGATCCTCTCTTGTAACCCTAGGATTCAATTAGGAGTTTCCCTATGCTTAATTAACGAATAAGGTCAATATAATATTTTCACCCTATATAGATACTTCTAACTACTTAATTGAACCTTAGGTAATAATGTTAAGGTGTCCTATCTCATTTATGTGAATTATGAAAGATGGTGTTCATGACCACCACTCAATAGACAAGAAGTAAATGGTTTTATGATTTTATTTAAGATTCTCTAAAAGTGTATGTATTTCTTAAGCAATAAACCTACTCAAAACTAGTATTGGAGGTGGTGTACGCACTATTTCAACATATGGGTAATAATATTTTCATGAGATTTTGGGTGATATCAATTTTCTTATATAGGATGTGTTTCTATCATGTTTATTTGTAAGTATGTAAAATATGTATGGTGTTTAAACCTTTAATTAGTGAATTTGTAAGTCTAGTGTGAAGTCTTAACCATTGTAGCCAAGAGTTTACACCTAATTTAGAAATGTCATATTTTGGTGTCAGAGATGTGGGAAGATATTTTAACAACACGAATGTGGAAACGGGCCAAGAAGACAAAGATTACAGATGTACCCATGATTAGAGTTAAGAAGAGGCCACCAATTGAAGAACCAAAATTTTCTGATATAGAAACACTAGCTATGGCTATAAAGCAATTGAAGCAAGAGAAGGATAAGAGAAAGCCATCTCAAGGGAAAACACCCCCTAGGCCAACACCTACCTATACAAAGGAAGAAGACATAGTTGCCTTAGATAATGGGGCATAAATGAAATAATGTCACTTTAATACAAGTTGTGGCTAAATTGGGCATTTGGGAGTAAACCAGTCCATGATATATGAACTCTTCACGATTTTTCATGAATACATGCTACTTTACTATATAATCTATCCCCATGTATAGATTTTTTCTACTTATATATTTCTCACCTCATGATGCATTTGTGTGATTGGTAATTGTTTCCAATTAATTCTTATGAGTATTACTAAAAGAATTGAAGGTGCAAGCTAGTCGTCTACTTATAATGTATATCTTTATTAGGTTTAGTTCTTACAATGAAATAAGTTATAATGGTACATGGTAAACAAAAGAAAGACCCATCAAATGGGACTTATAGATGACCATTTTGGACTTTCCTTGGATATAGTTTTGGATGAATAATCATTTTTATGATAAAAGTTGGAAAATCCCCATCATCAAGTGGAGAGGTCAATTGTGTTTTCATGTTCCTATATAAATAGGCAAGAAGTTTTAGAACTAAAACACTTACACTATTAGATATGTGGATATCATGTGAGTATCTCTTTAAAGGGTTAAAATTAGTGGAATGATTATATGGATAATATTGAAGTGGGTTCTTTAGGTTGTACTTTAAGAAATTCCTTAGTGAAAATTTGATGGATAAAGTTATGGTGATTGTTAAAATTTACACCAATCCTCCTTATAATATAATTATTTTCTAAAATTGTAATGTAGATAGTTCATTCATATTGTACATGCATGAATGGGATGATCAATTAAATTTAGTAGGAAATTGGTAACTAATGAAAGAAAAATGTTTAGATTTCGGTATAGTGGTTTAAGAGGCTTATGGATTGACTAGAAAATTCCCTTTTTTCTCTAGGATTGGCTAGGAGAACACACCAATTTGGCAAGGCTTCAAGAGGCACACAACCCCCTCCAGCCCATCTTAGCCCTCATACTTTAGTGGATGCTCATTAGGGACCCCCATCAAAACAAAAATCTCAAATTATTCATGCGATACAAGAGATGACCAAAGTTCTTTATAGCAAAGGGGACTCGTAGGCCACTTTATAGGAATCACCATGAGTCCATAGACTCCATCCAAGGTCACAAGGGCTTCCAAAACAACAACAAAGACAATCTTGGAAAGGAAAATGTTAGCAAGGAACATCCAAGGGTTGCTTAAAGGTAGGTTGAGCTACAAGTATCCAAATAGATCATAGGCCCCATGAGCAAGGTGTGGGTGTAGTAGGAACACAACAAGTTTCTAAGGGATCCCTTGATGTGAATAAACCCAAGTCATTTCAAGTTAATTGTGTGTAGTCAATTCAAGTAAAATTCAAAGGTTCTTGTTTTTTTTATGTGAGGAAGCCGTACATAAAACTATAAAATGTTCATGTATGTTTGATCTAGATAAATGTAAGGATGAAGTGCTAAGCAAGAAATTGGTGGGGCTAACTCCTCCCTAATGAATTGAAAAATTACAGGAGGAAGTTCATTCCTAGAGGGGGAGGATGTGAGGCCCACCCCTATGCTACATCTAGTACTTGGATTATTTTTCATTTGGTTATTTTCTATGCCCATTGATACCATTGATGACATGACATTTAAAATTTTTCGTTCATATGATGATTTCATTTTGATTATGCTACATGTTAGCTAACTATGATGATTGATCTAATTTTATGTTGGTTATTGAGTTTGTTTTAATTTGAATATGAAAATTTAATGATGAATGAACAAAACAAGTGGTGTTAACCAATCATGTTGCAATTAGATGAGTATGAAAATTAAGGTTAATGAAAATGGGATAAGTTAGGTGCCTAATGATTTTTCAATTATGTTATGAGATTTTTATGCTATGTGAATTATGAAAAATGTGTGAATGAAATTATGATTCAAATTGCTTGATTATTATATG
The DNA here is from genome assembly GCA_007258455.2 of Sequoia sempervirens. Classification (NCBI taxonomy): domain Eukaryota; kingdom Viridiplantae; phylum Streptophyta; class Pinopsida; order Cupressales; family Cupressaceae; genus Sequoia; species Sequoia sempervirens. The sequence continues at coordinate 67,567,526 of VDFB02379711.1, forward strand.
AATATGATTTACTTCAATGGATTAACGTGTGAATCAAGTGTGCAGGTACATTTTCAATGGCCAATGGAAATTGGAGGCAACCTTTGGGAACCTTGAGTAATTTAACGAGTGAAACTGAGCTAAAGTCCATATTTGGGACTATAGTTCCATTATGTAATGTATTTTATTCGTGATGTTATTCGTAATTTTTTTGTAAATTGATTTTGATTGCCATGTCAATCCATCTAGGAGATGAGTTGTCCATCCAAGTGGACAAACTCGGATTTGAACTCTTACGCACTTTTGGGGATTGAAAACTGATATTTTTTAAGTGTTTTAATGGGTTTAAGGTCCCTAGGGCAGGTACCTATGGGTTAGGTACCCTTTTAGCTCAAAATATTGGGTCAACCTCAATATTGAGCACTCTTTTTGAGGCCTTAAAGAGGTTTGAAGAAAATAAGGTTTTGGGAAGTGGGATGGGGACTAGTCTCTCTCCAACCCCACTTCTCCAAGTTGCCTTGAAAGGCTCCCAAGTTCTCACACATGTGTGAGAAGGGTGAGTGTGCCTAAAGAGAGAATGGGAGATTGACAAATGTCAGCTCCCTATTCAAAGGAATTCAAACTTGAGTTCCTATAAAAAAAACTCAAAACAAGGGTTGTGGGATTATTTTTGCATTCTTGATTTTGGTTGAATTTAGGGGGTTGAGGAGTTTGAAGAGAAAGCTTGGAAGAAGAGGAGTTTTGTGGATCATCAACCCATCCTTCCCTAATCTTGGTTTTGAGGTAGATTCACCACTTTTTTTGTTTCTCTATATTTTTATTTGAAAGATTACATGTGTATGTAAAAATGTGATGGGTACTTTATCTCTTGTGTTTTATTTGTATGTTTATTTCAAAATGCTTTTGGTTCTTGTTTACTTTTATTGTTGAATGTGGTTTATGTGATGGGAAAAGGGTTGTATAGGGATAGGCTCACCCAAAATTTGGGAAGAGCATCCCTCGTTGGGGATGATATGGAGTAGGAACCTCCATGGGGAAGTCTAATCCCTCCTTAAGAGGAGAGACTCAAAAAGGGTATGAGTACCCATATCTAATTGTGAAATGGTAGAAATGGTTTTAGCAGTATGGGTTTTGGAGAAACAAGAGATATTAATGAAGGGTTGTATGTGAAATGATGGGAGTATGATATTGACTTGTTCTTGTTGCTATTATTATGAGTCCCCATATGGAGTGTGTAGTCCACGCCCCCATCCCTCACTTTGGATTCTTGATGGAATCCTAAAGTTATGTGAAAATCCCTTGGGTGGGTGTGAAAATAAACTTATGTGTATCATGTGTGTGTAAATATTGTTTTTCTTGGTTTTGTTTGTACCCGGCTCCCTCGGTTGCCTCCTAGCTCAAGGGTGGTTGGTTTTCCAACCAAAGGTTGGGAGGTGAGCACTACCTTGGCTATGGAGAATATGTTTGTGTTTTGTGTAGGTTGGAAAAAGTTATGAGGATACTTCAAACTTGGGGAGGGTCACATATTGTGTCACATCATCATATCTATGGGGTGAATATAACCTCACAAAAATATAGCTACCTATGATGGTATAGATAGGGTGAAAGTGTATAAGTAAAAAAGTATGTGCTTCATTTTGAAAGAATGAATGTGAGATCCGAAAATAAAGTTCCTACCTTTGTATTCATTTGTTTAAGGACGGATAAATAATATTTTGCTGTAACATATAAGTGTATAGTTATAGTTTCCGTGTAGTTGAATGGAAAATGGCGCATCCTTTATTTTCTCATAACATCTATGCTTACGTTGTAGGAAAAACATAGTGGGTATTCTGAATTTAAGGATTTCATCATATTGTCCTATGAAAAGAAATATGGCATAAATGTATATGTATACAAATGTGTAGTTGCAACTTTCTGAGGCCTTTATTAGGAAAGTTTGAAAAGTTACATCTACTGTATCTACTTTTTTTATGTAGTTGGAAATGAAAGAAATAAGTTTGATCGATCTATATCAAAAAAGAAAGAAAAAAAGTGTTTTACTGCAAGTATTTATTTACTAAAAAAGGATCTGTTAAATTATCTCCGCAATAAAATGTAATACTCTATTAGGTTGCTAGTTTCATGTATGTGTATTGCTTTATCTTAAAAAAATATATAAATGGAGGGTTGTTTTAAGTATTTATGGATTTCAAAATAAATAAATAAAAGGAAACAGTTTACGAATTTATACTTTTATGTTCAAAAAAATAAATATTTCTTCTTACTCTGCATATCCAATACTTGGGAGGATTCAGGTTCACTGTTGCAAGTAACCTATGAAGGGTTTAGTAGTGATATAGTAGAAAAAGAGAGAGAAAATATTGCTTCTCATAGACCTGCATAGCATATTGTTGGCTCATGCATCGATAAAATGTATAATATAATACAGTGTCTTAGCTTTAGAGAATGGAACAAATTTATGACTGTAGCCACCGGTCTTTAAAGAAATATAACTGTGCTTGTCAGAAGAAAGGAAAGATAAATCATTTTGTTCTTATGTTGGTCAGTTCTTACAATTATTAGATTGATAATAAATTTAACAGTAAATAGTTTATACAGTTAAATATATATGTATATGTTGGAAACTTGGTGTCCCAAACACTAAGGGAACACTATGCTCAAGGAGTTTAAAGTCTCAAATATGCAATGGCCACAGAGTAGGTTTCAACAACATCAACAAAAAAATCATGGGTCGCGCACCTCAATATAACTGCACAGAGAAATAAAGTTAACAATGTTTTTGCCATAGCGTAGGTGTTAACAACATTATGATTGTGTTTGGTGTTTAGAAACTCTTACCTGAATTGGGCTAGCATGATGGGATACGTCTCTTCAGAATATCGAGGACTTGATACCCTCTAGAGCATCTATCATGTTGAGTTTTGAAGCCCCGGGACAATTTTATTGAGATGCACCTTAGCATTCTTCAAAGCAGTGTAATAGTTTTGAAAGTAATGACTCCCCTATATCTTGACCCTAGCCTTGAGAAGTCCTA
>VDFB02379711.1:67570641-67656730 GCA_007258455.2 Sequoia sempervirens
TTCAGAACAGTTTTTCTGCTTTTTCTGCTCAACTGCTATTTTTAGCAGGTTTGCATTTGAAGTCGTGGGAAGACAAAAATTTATGGGAAGGTTCATGATGGAAAAATACATCATCTGGTGAAAGAATCAGGTCAATATCATTCACGACTTGAAAGTTATTCAAGTTCCAGTTTCTACTTTTTGCCCTGAAAAACCTTCCGAGCTTAGTTTGAGGCACCAAACGATCCCGGATGGGCCTAAAAATTTGCGGAAATGCCAAAGTAGTCCATCAAAGACCTACTTTGTAGAAAATCATCTTTTCGAGACCTTTCCGAAAAGGTATTATCATTGAAGATCTGACGGTCGGATTAAAAGTTATGGCTACCGGAAGTTGGTGCATATTTTAGAAATGTGCTTATTTTCAACTGTGAATTTAAACTTGAATTTCAAATTGTAATTTTGGCGCCAAACCGTCAAAAATCTTATCTCGAAGGTTGTTTTTGGTTCCAAACCGAAATGGGTCTATTTAGGGGCTTGTTTCTGATTTTTGGGTAACTTTTTGGGGAAAGAAGTTTGCATGCTGTGAAAGGGGATCTGGGTAATTTTCTGTAAGTTGGTAATTTGCATGTAATACAAAGCTTGGGGATTTGAGATCCTCTGCATGTAAGAAGTTCAATTTTTATGAATAAAATATTATTCTCTATTTTGTGAGTGTATTTCTGTGTCTCGGGTTTGCTCCCTCGTCAAAGTGGATGGATTAAGGGTAGATATATGAGGATATTGATTGAGGGGTCCTAAGAGGATGAATTAAGGGGTGTTGAGAGAGTGACTTAAGTGGATACAAGTGGACAAATTAAGGGTAGATATATGAGGGTATGGATTACGGGGTCCTAAGAGGATGGATTAATGGTAGTTGATAGAATGACTTAAGGGGCTGCAAAAGGATGGATTAATGGTACATAAGAGGATGACTTAAGGGGTTTTAAGAGAATGGCTTAAGGGGATATGAAATCAATTATAAAGTATCAATTAAATGTATCTAGAACTATATATAGTTACCTGTCTCTAGATTCAAATTCCATTGTAATATATGTGCATCTCCTCTCTTTTTTGTAAAGCATCTAATTTTGGGAGACCTGAAACAAAAATGATATAAAACTTTAATTAGGAAATGATTAAAGACAAATATATATATATATATAATATATATATAAATATATATCAATTAAATATATATACAACTAGGATATACTTACCAATATTTATTTACTCTATTGTACCATCATCATCCTCTCTTTTTTGTAATGCATCTATGATTGTCTCATGATCATCCATTGAAAGTGTCCATAAAACTTTATTAGCAGCCTCCCTTGATATCTAACTAGTTTTATATTGGTTGCCAAAATCAAATGTGAATAATGCATAATCTTCTTGTGTCTTTCATAATCTTCAAATGCAGGCAAGCCATTCTTTCTCATCAAATATTTTCGAAGCTAGGTGCCAACAACAACCACTGAACCAGTTGGATACTCAAAGTTGTCATCATCCACTCTAGTATGTACCAACTTATGTTTTCTCTCAACACATCTAGCCAACCAGTACTCTGTCTGCTCTTCATTCCTTGAGGTGCAACAATAGCATACACATGTCCTACAAAAATAAATACAAAATTCAATAAAAAGTGACTTATATTTAACTCATATAAACATGCATACATACAAAATTCAACTCAATAAATAATGTACCTTCTTGTACAAGATCTGAAACAAAATCATAATCATCTGATGCGAACACTTGATTATCTTCAACTATCATTTCATGTTGAACATGTGTCAATGTAGGCATTAAAGCTCTTTGTTGCCATTGTTCGACCCATTCCATATTTTCACATGCCTGCCAATCACCTACAATACAAAATTGACAATAGCATGCCAACTCCCTCGTCCATATTGTCCATGTGTTTGCATTCAAACTCTTAAATGAATGCCATTTTGCACTTCCATTAATTGTTTCACAATCCTGTCGAGAAAAAATATCATTTTCTTCAACTAACCAAAAGAAGCGTTGAATTATTGATTTCTCACTTGTTCTTGTAGATAGTTTGGTATTGCACCAATCTACAATTGCACATGCATTTCTAAATTTTGCAGCATCCTCAAATTTTAATTGCTCTCTGGCAAGAGCTCTTTTCACACATGCACCTACTCCATTGTGTTCTCCCTTACCAAGACCAGCTTCAAAAAAACTCCATATGTGTTGGATATTATTTTCCTTATGAACTCTACATAGCCAATAAAACATTCTAGCATTTTTGAATTGACCCATGCAATTATCTGACCATATGAGATGTTCTAGCTTTTGAATTCCTCTCTTTTAATTTTTTATAAAATATATCAAAACAATATTGTACAAAGTCAAATGAATGTAATCGATTATCACTTACATAAAAATGGTACTCTCTCAAAAAATTTCTATTATCTTTTGTACTATCTTCAGCATGTTTATAAACAATGTGAACAAATATAGCTACTTGCATTGAATTATAATATTGTGATTGAATTTCTTCTTGTGGAGCAAGAATATAATTTTCAGCAAAATCAACAATTGACAATATAGTTCCAATTGGAAATATGTTTTTACATAAACAAAATTGATTATCAACCCAATGAGCATTCTGAGAGTGTTGAACATATTTAGGTACAAACTTATCTTTAAATTTAGTAATAAAAGCATGCACACTAACTTTTTCCACAATTAGCTCAACACGTTTTCCAATTTTTCCATCTTTTAAAGAATACTCAATATTTTTAAATTTTTTTACATCCACTAATTGTTTTCCAAATTCATCCAAACTACTTTCATGCATACATTCTCCTAATAATGAAAAGTTACCACATCTATCACATTCTCCAGAAATGCATCCTTTTAAAAAAAATGAGTTTCCATTTAAAGAGGGATTACAAAACAAACCTGCTATAAAATCTTTGATTCTTTTAGGTGGCATATCAATAGACAAATGTCCTGCATAATTTGGTTAGCATGTAAAGTGCATCGTATATATCAAAATATATCATAATAATAGTAAAATTGTACATGAGTCTTACAACAACAAGAGATTTGTTGCTTATTAATTCTAACATACCAAGGTTTACACTTTTCGAATGATCTTTGACTTATGCTAATATTCAATGGTAAGATTGAAGCATCTAAATTTTTTTTATATAATTCAGTTTGAGTCATATCTAAGAGATGCTTTGGATGAGGTTCACGAATTTTGGAACCCACCCTTAATTTTAAGACATCTCTAATGTTAGGTGATACTCTTGTATTATCATACCAAAAAATTTTGATTAAAGATTTAATTTCATTAGTTAATTTCATGTCTGATCTTGGGAGTCTACACTAAAACTCCAACATTGATTAATAGGATCATTTTCAATACTTTCTCTTCTTTTAGCAGCTCTTATCAAAGTTCTAAATTTAAGTTTATACATTTACTAATCTTACTTAACATTCTTTTATTTGACTATTTTATCAACTAAGCAGTTGTTGTTGTGCGAGCCACATTCTTATCTTTTGATCGGCTTTCTTACCAATAACATCAATAGCATTACAACACTAGATATGACTTGTTCTACTGAATCATCTTTCTTTTTTGGTTTTACAAAAACACCTAATTTTTCATCACTTTTCTCATTTTAAACATTCTCATCAATTGCACCATGAGTTGACATTGGAATCCTAATTTCTTTCTATAAAAAAACATTTTATATATTTTATTTCCATAATTTCTAATTTGTCTTGAAGAAACTTTACCACGAAGGTTATCTAGCACATTTGTTTCAATTGTAAAAAAAACATTTTCACCTTCATCCATAGATGGAGTTTCATTTTCATTCACACAAGGGGTTTCATTTTCATTTTCATTTTCAAATGTAAAAGGGATTTCAATCTCATTTTCATCAGTATTAGGGATTTCATTCTCATTTACATTCTCATAAGATATAATTTCATCATTTTCTTGTTTCTGCATTTTTTCAACCCTAGTATTATTGATCTCATCAATTGTGTATCCAGCTTCATCTAAACAAGCAATATTAATATTATAAAAACTTGGGTTTGAACACATACCTGGATAGATTGTTTGAATAGGTGCATTTTCCATATCATTGGGAGGTGGATTTGAAGACACACCCGAAGTTGTTTGCATATCATTCAAAGTTGAATTTGAAGGCACAGTTGGGTTTGTCTCCATAATTGCATTTTCTTCCATATTCACCATCTCCACGTTTGCATCATCTACATTCATTTCATCATTCATGGCTTCCTCTTCAACATTCTTGGAACTAGATGCTTCCAAATATTTCATTTGATGAATCCTTTCTCTCCTTTCCCTTTGTCTTTTTGCCTCCTTATCTTTATTTGCTTGAATTTCTTCGGGTGTCATTACCTTTCTACATCTTTTTCTTTGTATTTTCTTATCACCCATGGTTACCAAACCCTCTTTGATGACAAAAACAATAATTCAAGAAACCTATTTTAAAATTGCCACCTCCCTCAAATATTCAAATTAAACTATGTACTATGAAGATCATTTTTTCTATAAACTCTGAAGTACAAAATCATCATGAGTACATCCAAAAATTCACTTTTTCCAAATCTTCTTGTAAAAAGTTCTTGCACTTGATTCCACTTCAGAAAATTTAACTTGCACTTTTTCTCTTCCAACAATTTGAATAGAATATGCCCTGCACAAGACAAATTTGCAATAAAAAACGCAGAAAATGACACTTTCGGACGGTACTACAAAAAAGGAATGTTGCAGGAAAATCGTGTTTTACCAGTATTTTCCAAATTAGGGAAAATGGCTATTATAGAAATGCGTACGCGTTATGAAACGCGTACGCATTATGTTCAAAAAATGCATACGCATTTCATAATGCGTATGCATTACAGTCTCCCAACGGCCAAAACGTAACGCGTATGCATTATGAAATGTGTACGCGTTTCATTTAAATAATGCGTACATGTTTCTATAACGATACACGTTATTTAAAAGTTGAACTCCCATACCAAATCCAACGTTGGTTTTAGGCTTGGGAAAGGCTTGGCAATCTGAGCCTTAGTTTTTGACCTGCAACTAAAAAACTAAGGCAGATTGAAGAAGAATGTCCAATTTTGACAACATAGATGATGGACTTTTTTCTGAATGAGTCTATAAAATTAAAACCCATTAGAGAACACAATGTCTACTTTCTAAATATATAATTTTTATTAAAATTGGATTACGTTTGCTATTTTTTAATTAATTTCTAAGAAAACTAGGCCTTAAACTTGAAACATTAGGTTTTTTTGGTTTTTTAATAACTTTGTATTGGTTGAGTTTCTTGTAAAAAAAATTATATGGGACCAAATTTCAGACAATTCTCTACATAATGAAAAAAAAAAGAGTCAAAAAATATTTTGTTTAGGTCTAATTATGTTGTCCGTACACGTTGATTTGAAAAAACATCAATTAAGGCCAATAAAAAATTAATTAAAAAAAAATATTCAACCAAAAATTACAAAAAAAAATCAGCCCAAACTTCATGTTATTAGCTCTCTTTTCCTAAAAGTAATTAGCAAAATAATTTTATTTGGGTCAAAAAGTGTTGTCCGTACACCTTGTTGGTATGGTAAAAAAACAGGGACTTTTAAAAAGTGGTTTTTATAGATCCTTATCAAAATTTAATTTATATAAACTGGGTATTTTAATAATTTACATATTTGGAAACTAGATTCAAAATTCAAAATTTCATATTACTGACTTTTTTTAAGATTCATTGTGGAAGTGCCTCAAATTTTCAGTCCAAGTGTGACAAATTCTAAAAAACAGCAAAAACATTTCCACTTTTTGAGCTTTTTGTGTACCCAACTTCTTGCATCAGCCCATACCATATATTATTGATGTCATTGCCATGTGACTTTAATAGAAATAGCCACCCGATATTCCAAGGTAAACAACAATACAATGTGCCAAAAGAAACCAATTCAAGCTCATAATATATACCACATTAAATGATCATTCAACGTTAATTATCATAGTAAGGTCCGTATAGAAATGTCACCTTATAATGCCCAAGTAGAAACCATTGACACAATGATATTCCTAAGTCAAAAATCCTTGAGATATGTAATAGAAATGTGCATAATCAAACACATTAAAATGTAACATGTAAGACCAAATAACCTTAGTCACTTGAAAAATGATTGTTTTGTCAAACTAAACCTGCAAATGATCAATCAGAATATGATCAAACAACCTGTAACATGCAACCTCAATTAGAGCCTTCAAATGATCCCGAATAACCTGAGCCAATACCTAAATAATCTGTGCCAATTCTTGAATAACTTGTGCCAATGCCTGAATAACCTAGTTAGTCCAACATAATCATGAACACTGAAAGAACATCATGTAGAGTATATCCAAAATTGAACATCATGTATCTCTTGAAACTCATGTCCACAAAAGGATTCCACAAAGTATCATTGCCAACATCAAGAACGCATATCATCATGTAAAACCTGACTTATAACACCTTGAAAAATAAACACTGCAAGTACCAATATGCATCAAGATCCCATCAAAATTATGTAAATCAAATCATATGCCACCAAGATTAGGCCAACACTGTTAGTACCAATATGCATCAAGATCCCATTAAAATGATGTAAATCAAATCATATGTCACCAAGATTAGACCATTCCAACTATATAAACCGTGTGCATGTATTATCCAAACTAGTTTTGTCATCAAGGACAATCATCAAGATCCATGTATTATCCAAACCAGTTTTGTCATCAAGGAAAAACATCAAGTACAAATCACAAACAATTGAGAGTCAACATAAAGTTGGAGAGACAATAGACTCCAAAGATTCGTATTATCATTTAGATATGCTTAGAAACTATACAATTGACAAAATTCACTAACTAGACTCAAAGCTTAAGATAAAGACTTCAAAATTATTCTCTCTGTGTTCACCATTTGCATAATTCATATCCAAAATTCAACAAGAGACCCACACTAATGGCCCTAAATTCCCTTTTATAAGAACAAGGGAGAAAAAACAAGCTTCAAGCCAGAAGTACACTTGTCATATTCTCATTTGACCACCATGACAAAAATTTCCTTTGCAGTTATATTTACACTTTCAAATGGAGGGAAAGAGTATGAGACAAAAATATTTCCACTCACCAAAGAAGATAGACCCGCCTTCCAAAAGGCACTTTCACATATATTATAATAGCTTTATAACTTCCTCCTTATCGACCAAAATAAACCACATCCATGCCAAGTTAGCAAAGAAAGAGAACAAAAATAATAGAAAGCAAGTGGATAATTCATCCAGATCATCCCTTGTGTCATCAACCTTTCTGATAAGAAGAGAACAATATTCTACAATACCTCAACCAAAGCCTAATCTGTACTATTTCTAGGCTATGTATTGTTCTTCTTCTATCCATTACTCACTAGATTCCTTATCATTAATGGACAAAAAACTATTCAATAAACTTCTCTAACCATGAATTATATTCATCATGAGTGGGCCACTGTGTACTCAAAAAAACTTTCACTTTCTCATTATGCTGTGTGTACCTAGCATCAATTAATGCTCTAGCCTCCCTGAAAAATACTTACATCCTTGTTTCAACTCAAGCCATATTGTCAATATGGGAATTTAGCATGGAGTAATCAACTCCACTCAACATATCTTTAGCCCAAGGAAACCATCCTTCCAATTCATATTTCCACTTGGAAAATTCCATCAACTCTCCCTTATCATAAAATATTTTTGGCATACCATGCGCATCCATGTCCCTGAACATTTTCAATTTATTTCCCTGTTGCATTTCTAACTTCCCATGGAAGGTTGTTATCTCACCAATCAAATCAATGGTTTGCAATATCTCAGGAATGTGAGTAGGGACCTTTGGATATTCATTAGCTTTAGACATTATTTCCCTCAAGGTTCCCACTCTACTGCTCCATTGACTCTGTTCATCTTGTAAAGCCTTCTAAACCTACAAATATTTAATGTTGGCATCATGAATACTCTTATAAGCTACCCATACCTCATCAGCTTTTTTGACCAATTTGGTCACTCTATGTTTCAACACATCTTCAAAAATATCATTGGCCACTTTGTTGGTTTCCAATTTTGCCTTCTTTGTGTGTTCCTTTTTTGCTTTCAAGGCTTGATTCAAATCTTGAGTCCTGAGGGATAAGGTTTCTCTTTCTTAAGTGGAAAAATTATCTGAAGTAGAACTGGTTGGGGATGGTAAACCTCTCTGTGTTGTAGCCAACACTTTATTATGCTCATCCATCAACTTATTACATATTTGTCCAACAACTTTCGGTAGTTTTCCTCTATGATTTGAGCAGTGTCCACAGTCAACATTGTAGTGTGCATCATCAGTTGTGCAGCTGCAATAGTTGTCATCTTTGTTGCTCTCTTGACAATCACTACTCTAATTTCCTTCTCTACAAATTGTATGACATTAGGTTTTCCTATATTAGGCTCGCCATAGACCAAGCATCCAATTTATGCAGTCGGGGATTGAAATCTAAACCAAATATCTTGTTGTCAAAAGCTTCCTTAGAAATGGAAGCATCAAGGTCTTTTCTAACTACATCTAATGCAATGGCAGATGAAATGTCACAACCGAGTAGCAAAAGGGCACCACTACCTTTCACTAGTGCCCTTGCCTCTTCTAATGACATATTAGTTATTTCTTGTTTTATTTTATCCTCTTCTTCTTTCTCAACTTCTTGCAAAGAAGGGTCAAATTTCTTCCTTGCTTCTTCAATCCTTTTTTTTATGCCAACACTTTTGACATGGATGAAAAATTACCTAAATTCCTTAGACTTGATAAAAGCATCATCACACATAAACTTAGCACAAGCTTTTATCCTAACATCATCATCCTCAACCTCATCATATACGCATTTCAAAACCCTACTAGGTGGAACCATAATGTTTAATGCATCATTTCTCTCTTCAGGGAAATCCTGATCTACTTCATGCTCCACTAGGTCATGTTCACTAGATTCCTCTAGGAGTTGAGCCTCCCCAATATGCTCACTTTCTGGGTAATCCACTAATGGGGCTACAACAGGTCGTCCACTAGTTTTACTTGATCTTACATGGAGGCTCGGAGTAGAAGATTGAGTCGATTGACTCCTTATCTAAACATCACAATTTTCTTTAGCAACTTTAGCCTCAATCTCAGCTTGCTTCACCTTCTCAAAGAAACTCCTATCACTGAAATCACCAAGCATAAATTTTTCCTTTGCAAACTTGTCTTCCACTTCTGAATAAGGGATGACATACAAAGGGTTATCCTTTATCATCCTATCCTCTATTGCACATATCTTTATCCATGCATCCTTTCTTGCATTGACTTCCTCATCGGTAGATACATTCTTGATTACATCTTCTTGAAAATATAACTGATGAGGTCTTGTTCCCAATGACCTAGCTCTTCTTTGAGCTGAGATTACCCCATCAGGATCACTGAACCTACGGTCATCCTAGTTCAACCTGTAATTGTTTAGAAGGGAACCAGACCTCTCAATTCCTTCCTTTGAACTACAACTAAAGTATGCAAACTTCACATCAAGCTTCACAAGAGAAGCTTTATTTAGACCTCTAAAATACTCTTTATCCATTGCATCCATTTACCACATTACTTCCATAAAATATTGTCTATCTAACACATAAATGGGAAATTTGTGAGGTGGCACTGAGGTTCCATATATCCTAATTATGGTGTAGTTGGTATGTAGATATCAATCCCCCCAAATGAAATGGTGCTTGGTGTCCTGTTCATGTTCTAGTGACCTTATCATCTCCTTAACACCTTGTGACATCCTTTGCATAGGTTTCAAACAAAGTTGTTCAAGCACCAAGAACTTGAAAATATTGTAAAACATGTTATAATCAGAGTGTGGACAATGTACATCCTAGATATATGTCAGCATCTGCACCAGTAATTCATTATCATTGTCATCAAACTCTCTAAACTTTATATAATTCTTCATCAACTTCCTAATTTTCCATAGTAATAGATGCATCAATAAATAATAATGCCTACAGGGCAGTGGATGATTGGAATCCTTCAACTTTACTAGATCCTCATGCAAGTGTTTAGCAATGTAAGTGGCATAATCCCAAACCCTGTTTTGATATTTGTGTTGAATATCAATTGGAAAATTCATCAAGGAAATGTCTATCTTAATATCATACTCTTTATGCAGAGCTTGAAAAATAGCATAATAAGTATTCTTGAAATAGTCTTCAAAGTCAACAAAATCAAAAGGTTCCACCTTAGAAGCAACAAAAGGCACACCATTCATCTTCAAGTCACGCCTCCTATGAATAGGCAACACACCCTTTCTGTACCAAATTTTATTCTTCTCATATTCATTGTATAATTTGTAGAAATTAATGGGTTCAGAGGCAGATGGATTCAACTAGAAATCCTCAATTATCTAACTCATAGAAATCTCTAGCATGGAAAAAATATCAAGAAACCTTTTCATTGTTCTATCATTTGGGTCATAACATCTAGCCAATTATGCTAACGTCAAGTCTACCTCCACAAATACATTTGGGTACACCAATTTTCCTATGTCACATACCCATATGTTGCAGGTAGGGTGGTTGGATTCTCTTCATTTGAAAACATAGTAAAATAGGTCACAACCACTTTGTGGCACCACAATATCAAAAATTCCAAAAGCAACATCCTCAAAATGAGGAGTCAGAATACCCTCACCATTCTTTCTCTTCCCTACTTTCTTTTTTATTTCCTACTCTGGGTCCTAAGGGGGTTCTTCCATAAACCTAGGACACTCTTTCTTAACAGTCCTTTACCTTTTGGGTGTACTTGTTTCATTGGGATGAGGTTGGTCACTATGAGGTTTAGTACCCATTTTCGAGTGGGTTTTCTATCAGTTTTAGCTCGAGAACCACTAGGTTGACTCATTATTACTTAGCAGCAAAACTAGGGTTTTCAAGATACTGAGAAATCACCCTGAGCAACTTAAAACCACAAGGTTTGCAATGAAACCAAAAATTCTATCCTTCTTTCCCCAAACTTTGAGAAAAATACTTCCAATTCACCTTTAGTAGACAAAATTATTGCCTTTAAACACAAAAACCCCAAACACTTATAACATTTCTAAACCACCTAGTAAAAAAACTAATTCAGGAGCTAGAAGATTAACTTACTTGGGAGCGAATTGGTTGCTCTTTATACTTAGCTCTATGTGGAATTTTACTACTACTGCTTCTCGACTCAATGAATTTCCATGTCTGTGACAACTGTAATTACTCAAAGAAGATACCAGACAATCTCTTTAATATCCCAACATTGAAGTGCATTCACCATTAATGGTTGATGGGTTGTTTGCACGAGTGAAATGATGGATAGTCGTTCCAGTTTGAATCCCAACCATTGATTCGCTAGTTTTAAAATACAATCAACAGTCCCCTTTTACCATCACCCATGCTTTTGACAACAATTCTTTAAAGTAGCGAGGAGATCCCAAGAACATGCCACATAGCCATCCACTAACACATAATAAAACATGGGCCCTTTCGCTCATCACAAACTTGAGTGGGAGAAATACTTAGAAGTTTTGGCAATGGGATCCTCCTAGCAATGCATTTGAGCAACTCGAACCATCGTATGTTGCAAAAGTGAGCTCGAAGTTGGAAACATCTTCGACAATATGCAAAGGTAGTGATGAAATATGAATTCGACACATAGCCACCCCACTACTTATTCTATGCTCCTTCCATCACTCGCCATTGAAGCTAGAAAAAGTTCTAAAACATTTCAGTGATGGGGCGACATAACACATTGCCATACCCATCGCTCATCGCAGAAGTGAAGCTGAAGGTTTAAAGAACTTTAGCAATAAGCAATATAAAAGGAAAATGTAACCCATCGTTCATCGCAGAAGAGAACCTTCCAGCGAAGAGAACTTCAATGATGAATGGAAATTTAAGTGAATACGAACTCCCACATGCAAATAAGATGTTTTTAAAGAGGGTCCATACCAAGTTAATGAGGCTCGAACCCTTAGGAACAAAACATGAGGCCAACATCTTTCACCATGAAATATTTTCCACTCAACTTTAATAAATATAAAACAATGAGGTGAACATAGTAACTAATGAACTTAAAACGGGGTCAGTGAAAACACGACTCAAAGGCTCAAGTTGTGACTTAGATGACCAAGAACTAGGTAAGATAGTCAACCAAAGATTAAAACCTTCAAATCTTAAAACCTCAAACATGCAAGAGAGACTTTAGAACTAAAACCCTAACCCCCACCTTGGACATGGATGCAACAAACCATTACAGGGCACATAACCAACTCAAATTTTCTAAAATTTTAGGAGCTCTACCAGTGGCTCATGCTTAGGGACACATACCCCTAGTAGGTATGGAGATAAATAGATCTCTTGGTGAAGAAGACCAACACAGAGAAACCCAAAAACCTAAGAACTTTCCCAAACAAGGCAAGCAAACACAACATAAAGCAAACACACCAAACCTATGTACACTAATTTCAAAGATATACAATGTCATGGAAAAATAACCTATTTCATGAGAAATAGGACTTTAGGAACTATCCATATACTGGCAATTCTAGAAGTTCGCCTATCAAGGATTGCAAAAAGTATGAGTCCTCCCCATGTGTATTTGCAAACAGATATGGCCCAAGCCATAAAGGATCAAACTTTCCATTTTTTCCTTTGTATTCCATCCTTGCATTCCACATTAAGACCATGCATCCAACTTCAAACCTCCTTTCAATGGCCTTCTTATCACGCAGGTGTTTGACTTGAAGTTGTAGCCTCTCATTTCTTTTATGAGCTTCTCTTCTAGTTTCACCAAGCTTAATTAACTCATCCATCTTGTGTTGCATCTCATCACAAATGTCAATATCATATTATTGAACAAATTTGTACATCTTTATCAAGTTATTATGGGGTATCTTTGCTTCCACCCCATATACCATATTAAAAGGTGACTTCCCAATTATCATTTTAACTATAGTCCTATCTTCCCATAGTGCAAGTTGCAATTTTGAATCCCATGCCTTCCTTTTTTTCTCAGTCATCCATTTGATGATCTTCATCAAACTCTTGTTACTGGATTCTGCTTTTCCATTCCCCTAAGGGTGATAGGGAGACAAGTGAGAAATATATATACCATGCTAATTTGCAAAAAAATAGTAAATTCTTCAAACCTAAAGCACATGGCATTGTTAGAAATGATTCTTTTTGGGACTCTGAATCTACTTAATATGTTACTCATCAAGAAATCAATTACTACTTTGCTTGTTTCTTTCCTAGTGGGAATGGCTTCTACCCACTTTGTGAAGTAATATTTGACAACAAGGATCTAGGAGTGACCCCCACTTGACTTTTCTAACATCTCTCCAATAAAATCGATGCCCCATTGTTGGAAAGGGGTCTGGGCTGAAACTGGCCTAAGAGGAAAATTACCAAAAAAATTTAGCTTACCAATAAATCTTTGGCAAGCATCACACTTCTTAACAAACCTATAGGAATCTTTGAATACCGTAGGCCACTAGGACCCTACTCTCAGTATTTTATGAGTGGTTTCCTTGGCCATGTAATGACCTCCACATTCTCCTTTATGCATTTTAGTCAAGAAGTCTTTTTCCTAATCCCCATCTACACATCTAAGTAACACACCCTTTGGGCTTCTCCACCAGAGTTCACCATCAATAATGACATACTTGATAGCCTACAATTTGAGAGTTCTTTCATTGTTAGGCATGCCTTTAGGGCATTGCATAGTCTACAAGTATTCTACAATTATTTTGTATGATCCACATGTTTGCATGTCGCATATGGGTGCAACATTTTCATGTTCAACTTGATTGATTTAATTGGTTTCCAAGTTGGTCTCAACCATCAACTTGGCCAGACCTTGACCACTTACCATCTTTGTAATCTGGATTTCAATGTTGAACTCTTGGATCCTATTAATCCACCTACATCTCTAACCTATGGTCTCCTGTTGGGTAAAGATGTCTTTAACTATTGCACTTGGAACATAAGCTACAATAGTTTCTCCAGTTAGATATGGTCTAAAATTCTTAACATTCTTTACCAGGGCATATGCTTGCTTTTGTGTGGCATCGTATTTGAGCTCAATAGCTTGCAGGGACTTGCTAAATAAAGCAATAGGCTACTCAAATCCTTCATCCTTCTTTTGTAATAGTACCCCTACCACTGTATGAAATGAAGCAAAGGTAAATAGATGGAAAGGGTTTGAATAATCAGTAGATTTGAGGACAAGCGCTTCCTTGATTGCATCATTTATGGCTTGAAAAGCCTTAGTATGTTCTATCCATGATACCTTCTCTCCTTTCTTTAGCATTTTAGAAATGGGCCTAACAATTTCAACAAAATTAGTAACAAATCTTCTTACAAAGTTAATTTTCCCAAAGAAAGATTGGATCCACTTGACATTTCTAGGTTGTGAGATCTTATCTATAGCTGCTACTCATTCAAGATTGATCTTGACCCCATCTTTTGAGAAAATATGCCCTAACTTAGCTTACCTTCTTTAACCCCAAAAGAAAATTTATTGGTATTCAAAGAAATCCCATATTCCAAAGCTCTGATAAAGATCTTCTCCAAGTGAGAACAATGATCTTCCTTCTGGTTGTGAGCAGTCAAGTCATCCTGATATATAGCAAGGAAGAGATCAATAAAATCTACAAAGGTTGCATCCATGGCTCTTTGAAATGTTGCACCAACATTTATTAGGCCGAATGACATTCTCACGTACACATAGGTTCCCCAAGGCATGGTGAATGCAATCTTGTACTGTTTGGATTCTCTCACCATGACTTAATTATAACTTGAGAACCCATTCATCATTGAGAGCAGTTCACACCCTATTACCTTTTGCAAAATTTCCTCCATGTTAGGCAATGGATAATTATCTTTTAAGAATACCACATTGAGATTCCTTAAATCTACACACAGCCTGAGCTCACCATTCTTTTTCATGACTAGAACCAAGTTTGAGAACCATGACAAATGTCTTATTGGTTTAATAATCCCAACATCTCTTAACTTTGTGAGTTCTTTCTACATTTTTGGTTGTAGAGTGGGATTTATTGGCCTCTATTTTTGCCTAAAAGGTTTTACATCAAGTTTCAAAAGGATTTCATGTTGGAACAGATCTTCCCTGTAATCCTTTAGGTCATCATACAACCAAGAAAACACATTTCTATACTTTCTTAATAGGGAAATTAACATGGTCCAAACATGTGGTTTCATCTTCTTCCCTATGTACACCTTTTTGGGAGAATTCTTTGTTCCAAGATTTATTTCTTCCAAATCTTCCTTATGGGAAGATGCTTGCTTAACATTTGATTTATTAGATCCATCAAAGACCCTCTCTAATGCAACTAGTCCTTTGGGAATCTTATTGGTTTTCAATTGAATTACCTCATTCCCAAATAATGTTTCTTTTCCATCAACCTCAACCACTAAGTTTTTGTGGATTTGACCCATTTGAAATGAACTCTGATGAAGAGGTTGAGAGGTATGATAAAGAAGAAGGAGAGGTTGACTTAGAAGGTAGAATCATCCATGCCTTAAATGAGATTGATAAACTGACTAAGAGTCTTGAAGAATGTAAGAAAATGGTGATCAACTTGAAGATGCAGGTAGAAGAAGCAAAGAGAGTAGAAGATGTAGTTTAGACTGAACTACAGTCTAAATCAAATGAGTACATGAAACTGGAAGAAGAAATAGTGGCCTTGAGAAAAGAATTAGAAAGAGCTAAAGAGTAGATTGATGAAGTCATAAAATTGAAAGGTGGCTCTAAGAAGTTTAATGAATTTTTGAGAGCACAAAATCCATCTAGACTGAGATCAAGACCAAGAGTAAAGATTGACCTTGGTTTTGAGAAGGGAAAGAGTCGCTCTACTAGTGCTTCTGCAAAACTATATGATAGATTTAAAGCAAAAGAAATGGATTGCACAGAGAATGAAAATTCCTCTAGAGATGAAAAACTAGATAAGGATGTTACTGCTAAGATGAAGAAGCCAGCTACTAAGAAGAAGAAAGTCGAGGAAGAAAGGAGACCTTCTGCAAAAAAGAAGAAGAATAATTATTCATTTTTTTCTTATAAGAAGAAGAAGCCTATAGTAGATAAGAAGATGAAGAGGCTAGTTCCTGAAGGTTTGAAGCAAAAATATCACACAAGAGGAGCTGGTGTAGACAGAGTCACAAGGATGAGATACATGAAGGAGTCAATTCAAAGAAGATGACCTCATCCTGCACAAAGAAACTCTATGACCAGGTACTCCTCATGTTTTTTATGGATATTGTTATATATGTAATTAGTTTGGTCATTGGGCTTGTGAATGTAGATCTACACCTAGAAGGAGCAAAGAATATGTAAATAAAAATTCATTTGCTACTATTGTAGATATGAATGTAATGTTCTTTAACTACAACAATTTTTTCACATTGCTAAAATTTGTAGATTAAACCATGTAAGACCAAAAGCACAGAGTAAGAAGAGGAACACATTCCCAAGAGTGAAAAATGGTTCTTTTTTTTTTAATAATAAGGATGACAAGATAGAATAAGAACACAAAGGTGTGAAGATTGAAAGGTCAACAGTAGGCACCAAAAGTGGGTGCTTCTACCTCACATCACTAATCTCAGTGATTGAGCATGAGTCCAAGGGAGCTTAATTGGTATTTCATTCATCCCTGGAAATGGAGAGAGAGATCAAGTTAGGTAAAACATGTTCTACAAATTTCTAATGACTTGATGATTGTAGATTTATGGTCACATTCTTTCTCTTTGAAATTCTCATCAGAGGGTAAGAACATCACCAAATAATGGATAGTTAGCTGCAACAATTGATATCAATAATTGGTATTAGTTTTTTTTTTTAAAAAGTGGTGTAAATGCTTTGTTAAGACAAATGATTCTTTCTTGCAAGAAGAGGAGATATGGCTGAGGATGAGTTGTTTTTTATATAGTGTTTCTAAATTGGTATCATACCAGTGTAATTTGGTTCGGAACATTCTATTTTGTACAGATCCCTAAATGAAGGTAATTCTCGAGTATGTTGAGAAGAGAATGGAGAAAGGTTTTAGGGGGAGCTGCTATTGGTATCAAATTAGTGTTATACTTGGTACATTGTATTTTATAATGTTATTGGTATCAAGACATGATATCACCAATTGGTGTCAATAATATGATTCAATTGGTATAAAGCATGAAATAGACTATCTATAATTGGTATCAGACCTAATTGATCAGACTATGAATGGCACTTCAACTGGCATTAGATAGTGATAATTGGTACAAAGGAGTTGAAGCATATGGTTTTCCATTATAGTCAAAGGAGAGAAGCAATTGGAATGAGAGTAGAAATTGTCTTCAACTAGTATCAGTCAAAGGGGGAGAAAATTCCTTTTTTCCATTGCTAAGGAAAAATAAAGGCTGCAGTACATTGGTGACTTGAGCAAGATGTTTAGGAGTGTGACTCTTTGTCATTGATGTCAAAGGGGGAGAGAGTTGTGCAAATTCTCAAAATAGTTGAGCACGGGGGAGAAAGTTGTGCAGTTGCTCATAAGTGTGAGCAAAGGAGAAGGTATGTCAAAGGGAGAGAGTTGAGAGCTCAAATGCTATCCATCATTGGTATCAGACCATTTGACTTTTGAGCATTTATTTTTGCCATCAATGACAAAGGGGGAGATTGTTAGCATATTTTTTTCATTTATGTGAAAAGGGGAAATCATGCAAGGGAGATTGTTTGCATGATGAAAGAGGATCAAAGGTGAGATGGACCTAATCTGGTAAAGGAGGATGTTGGCATTAATGTAAAAGTGTCATTGATGACAAAGGTTGAAGATGTGCTATGCAAGTGCTGAAGAGATTGTAGAAGTTTAGGCCTCAGGTCTCAATCTTACAGTATATCACTTGCTAAGGAAGGAAGGTGTTTGGAGTTAGTCATTTTCGACTATGCTTCCAAGGTTTTAGGCATCGAGCCTCGGTCATATCTCTTATCGAGTCCCTCAGAGTGATGAAGTAAAATCTGCTAAGTCCAAAGTATTTTGGACTTCAGACTTCAGAAGTACAACTTACCATGGTGTTCAAAGTTGGCAAGATGGAATGGTGAACCTCGACATCTAACAAGATCAATACAAGGATGGTGTTCACACTTTAGAGTTTCGCAAGTATAAGTTATGGTCTATGATAAATGTGAAAGGAGGTAAATGGAAAAGGGTTAGATCGATGGCTAAATTTTGACAAGAGAAAGAGTGAATTTCAAAACTCGGACTTCACATATACATCTTACCTTTTTGTTCGAAGGAATGGAGTATGGAGTATGTAGGACCTACAAACCCCGACACCTAAAAAGGATTTAGATTTTGTGGATTGAGAGGGAGGTTTGCATCTTTCCACAAGGCATGTGTAAAGGTGAATTTCAATGGAAGCTACTTGGATGTCCCTTCAACACAGTGATGTAGAAGGTGATTTAAGTTTCATCGGCATGACAAGTTTATTTCAGTGGGACTTGTCTTGGAGTCCCTTCGATAGCCTGATGGTTGTCTCACTAGTAGGATATTGGTGTTTTGGTAGAAGTCTGGAAGGACTCCCTTCGATGGTGTGATAAGGAGAAACATAAAATCATCGAAGGGAGTTACATGGTTGTCCCTTCAATGTAGTGATGATAACCTTCATTGGGTGGATAAAGTGATGTCATGAGTACTATGAAGCTAGTTTCTTCGACACTCTGATTATGGGTCCAAAAGACATGTGCATGGATGAAAAGATAGATGACATGTGGCAATGAGGTGGAAGGAACATGGTGTAAGATGTCACATTGATACGTGGCAATAATTTATGGGGTAGGTGACATAATCAAAGGTCTTCATCGAGAAGACTAATGGATGTCAACGAGACTTGTTAAGGTGTCCTATTGACATTTTGATAAGAGCCTCATTAGAGAGAAATATTTATTTCAGTGGGTTATTTAGAAATCCCTTTAACATAGTGATACAATGGCAATCACTTGGTGGGACCCAACTGGAAGTGACATAGGAGGTAGGTGATGTGTAATGACAAGTGGCAAAAAAATATTAGTTGCTTTGGAAATTCACATCCTCATTGTGAATTACATGGTGATGTTTTGTCAAGTGGATCCCGTGGTTGGAAATTCAAGCATTTGAAGTAGATTGAAGAGAAGGAAAAATTTCGGCAAGACTAAATGATTAGTCTCTTCAATATTTTGACAAATCTTCATCTAGAAGAGACTTCACCTCATCGAAGAGAGGTGACTTGGTGTCCTCTCAACCCAACAAAGTCATGGAGAAGATCTAAGTTGGACCCGATTGGAAGGTGATGGTGATGGAAGACGATTTATGCCGACACATGGTGAAAGATTATTGATCAATAGATAAATCACATCCTTGTTGAGAGTTATGTGGAAATGACTTGGTGGACCCTAACCATGGCAAGAGGTATATAAATGAGATCAATGGTGGAGATCAAGTAGCCAAGATCTGATGGTGACAACGATAGTTACTCACATCATGGATTGGATCTTGGTGCCCTAAGTTTTAATATGATAAGTGATAGGCATAGGATGAAGATCAATGGTAATAGTCTAATTGAAGCTAATCCAATGATAGTGATTTAAAGAAGCCATGATAAATGGAGAATGGAGGATTATGGTGTGAAGATAAAAGACCAGCATCCACCATTCAAACAAAAAGATTTCAAACCATGAAGACTGTGTGAATAGGGTTTCACCTAGTGAACGATACTGTGAACAAATTTAATTTGTTCAATTGTTGTACTGGCTATTCGACTAGTGATTTTATCTATTAAGAAGCATAACAGTTTACAAAGGGGATGAAGATTAGAATTAGATCAAATGGATAGGAGAATGTATTTAATGCATATCAGACTCTAGGGTTTGACAAAGAGCTAATTTGGGAAAATTCTCTATAATATAATTAAATGCTATGTGGCTCGATGCCAAGTATGGAAATATCTGGTAAACCCTATTAGATGTCTTTATGATAAGTAGGATGATGGTGTGTGGCTCGATGAATAGGTAGCTTTCTAGTGAAGTTAGCAAGTGAAGGAAACCCTAAAAATTTTTTTGAGGTGATCTAAATGGTGGTGAGAATCTCAAGGTTGAGATTGTAGATTGGTGGAGTCAAGAAAAGGGATAATTAGAGAATTGTCAAAGTTGTTGTATGTGAGTCGGGGGATAATAGTCTGCAAGAGAAGAGAGTGTTGAACAAAGACATGTATAGCTGAATATGCAGCATAGGTAGAGTGTGAAGAGATAGGATAGTGTAGTAGACAGAGTATGCACAAGTGATATATGAGTAGACCCCAAACAAAAAGAAAAACATCATCAAGGGTTAACATTCAAGGTGTAGAGTGCAGTACAGGAAGAGAAGAGAGGTGCAGAAGTGTGTAAGTGATTTAAAGAAGCCATGATAAATGAAGAATGGAGGATTGTAGTGCGAAGATTAGCATTCAAACACAAAGATGTCAAACCGTCACGACCGTGTGAACATGGTTTCGTCTGGTGAACAATACTATGAACGAATTTAATTCTTTCAACTGTTGCACTGGCAATTCGACTAGTGATTTGATCTTTTAAATGATGGAACAGTTTGCAAAGGAGATGAAGATTAGAATTAGATAAAATGGACAAGAGAATGCATTTAATGCATATTAGACTC
The DNA here is from genome assembly GCA_007258455.2 of Sequoia sempervirens. Classification (NCBI taxonomy): domain Eukaryota; kingdom Viridiplantae; phylum Streptophyta; class Pinopsida; order Cupressales; family Cupressaceae; genus Sequoia; species Sequoia sempervirens. The sequence goes on from VDFB02379711.1 coordinate 67,591,461, forward strand.
TAGGGTTTGACAAAGAGCTAATTATGGAAAATTCTTTATACAAAAGTAAGTTGTGTGGCTTAATGCAAGGTATGACAATATTTGGTGTAGACACATAAAATTGACCTAGGCCTGCAAGTTCTATTTTTCTCCGTATTTCTTCTTAACATAATTAAAATATTTAACTATGTTCTATGGTCCAATTTTAACTATTAATTAAATAATTTTTAATTATTTAATTAATTCATGTCTTTTATTCCTCTTTGACTATTTAAATAAATAAATTATATTTATTTTGTTTAAATGCGTCGCTAATTTCCTATGTCTCTCCATAATTAAATAAATTCATAAATTTATTTAATTATCCTTTGACTATTATTTCCTCTTGATTATTTAAATAAATAAATTTTATTTATTTTTTAAATATGTCATTAATGTCTAATTTCCTCTTATAATTAAATAAATTTTTATAGTTTATTTAATTATTATCCACCATGGCTTTTCCTAATTTTAAATAAAGACATTTATTTAAAATTATCCACTTTCTAATTTTCTCTCCAAGTAAATAATTTAAATTAATTATTTACTGTCACATGGTCCCACCACTTTTGAATCAAATTAATTTTTAATTCAAAAGTTCAACTCAATCAGCTTGTCCATTGAGCCATTTATTTCAAATTTCACCCTAATTTTTCCCTAACCCTAATTGTGGGTTGTGACATTTAATTTCCACCATTGATCTTAGGGCATTTCTCATCCCACAATCTTGGCCATTAATCTAAAATTGGTTTTTCTATTAAAAGGAAATTTTAGCCTCATTTGACACACTTCATACACTTCATGCTTTAGAAATTTTCATGCTTTGGCTATTTTTTGCATGCTTTAGGTTTGCTTCATACTTGCATGCTTGCATTTAAGTCTTTTTTGATAGAATCCTTCAATATTTGCTTAGGACATTGTCATAGTCATAGGTTGCTCATCAAAAATCTAAGGGAAAACATCAACTTGTGGCAAATGGAGAAAGTGCAATGAATGTGATTCATGGAGGACATGAAGACTTGGTGAGATTCTTCTTTGTTTTTTATGTTTTCTCACTCCATTATTGTTCATTGTTTAGTTAGGGTTTAGTTTGTTTATGCTTTATAATGCTAACCTAAAATTTTTCCTAGGTTACATTGGTGAACCCAATGCCAAAACACTCTTTTTTGTAGATTTCCATACAAATTTTTCATTTTTTTGCAAGTGTAGGTACGAAACGCTGCATCTGCTATTTTCTAAGCTGCAATCGCTATTGCGACACATTCACTCTGTAGAACAACACATCTGCAATCTTGAGCTGCATCTGATAGACAAAAAACTAGATTTGGCTTCCCAAGATGCATCTGTAGGCCATAGAGATCCATTTGACTGCCATGATGCATTTTCCTTGCAGAACCACGCATCTACTTGGTAAATTCCAAATTTTAGTTTTGCGATGCATTTGAACTGTAGAACGACACATTTGCCTAGTAATTTTTTTTTTTTTGGTTTTTATAGAATTTTCTAGATTTTTCTTTTCTATTTAGTAGGTTAGAGATTTTGGGGTTACTAATCTGGTTGTTTAAGCATGTGGCAAGCAAGAAAAGGAGTCTCACATTTGTTTTTTATTTGTTTTAACTCTTTTTACAATCCTAAATCAATCAAACAACAATCTACAACTTGCATTAGCATTTCATGGGTTTAAAATGAACATGTATTCACTCATGGGCTTAAAATGAACACAATCTTGCATTGAAACTCATTAAGGATAAAATTTACATGCATTTTCATGACATGGGCTTAAAATGAACATTGTTAGTCTCACATTTATTTGAGTTTAAAATGAACAAGTGTCTTGTGTGTCTTGTGGTATAGTGATTGCCTCTCAAATGTGTATGCAATTCTCTTGTGCTTTATGCGATCTTGAGAAACAAAAAAACTAAGAGGTTGTTACTTTACCACCCCCACATTACAATTTGGATAATTAAAATGAACAAGAGTTTGCAATTTGTGTAACCCCGATTCAATAATAGAAGTATCCTCTCCCCTTACACACTTGTGTGATCCTAGGTGCAAGAGAAACTGTTATTGACTCTAGGAATTGGGCCTTCCTTGGTGGGAAAAAGAACTCACCCCAAGGTGACTCAAACCAACAATGAAGCTCTTTAGCCAAGCTACTCCTGACCAGTATACAAATGCGAATCCTAATGGAAAACTTAGGATTACGAGTGCGGATGTGTCACACAAACAAGTGAATTCCCATAAACCCTATGGAGTGTAACCTCTGTAGGCTGGAATTCCTCCTTATCGAAGCTAATCTTGCCTCATGTGTGGCCACTCGAATGGGAGCCTCAAATAAAAACCTTTTGTGTAGCTGCCAAAAACCCTTTCTATTTGCTCATGCAACAATGGTTGTTGCCAAGGCATCCACATTCTCACAATTCTTAATAGAGGTGAAGATCCTATCATGGGAGATTTATGAGTGCTCAAAGCCTGGTTGACCCAAGAAGTGAGTGCAATGTAAGGGGGAGCTAGTGTGGCCAAGCTTCTATATCACCCCTAAGAATAAGTGTGGTTGGGGAAACCCATGTGGAGTCCAGTGAATATAGTCCTTGCCTAACCTAGGATTGTGCTTATCTTCATTGTGCTTGTTTTCAATATTAAAGGACAAAACCATGTGTTTTCCAAGTGTTTTTTGAGACAATGAACAAATAAACATCCTTCACAGATATGGAAAAACATGCTTAAACTGAAACAATCCTAAAAATATGCCAAAATTACATAGAAACCAAACTTTTATTCACTCTACAACACATTTGCTATCCTGTGCAACACATTCGACATTTTGAACTGCATCTAATCTACTCTATGCAATTGACCTGATAAGCCACATTTTCTAACTAAAACAACGCATCCACTGTAAAACAATGCATTTCCTTTCCAAAACAACATAATTGATTTTTTGAACCGCATCTGTGACTTGAAACAACACATTTTCTGAAACTGAGATACATTTGATCTCCTACAACACATTTGCTATCTAAAACAACACAATTGCCTAGAATTTAGGAAAAACACTATTACTATCCAAACTCAAGACCAAACATTTTCAATCTGCTCCTAAACATCTTTTTCTAGTATCTTTTGATCAAAACCATAAAAGGAATTGCTCAAATCTTCTTGTCTTGCATCTTTTAGCTTGCATTTTACCATAGGTCCACCTTTGCAAATTTCTAGTTGCACCTTAGGATCCATCATCATTTTTAGCATAAACCAGTTTTTAGGTCCTCATTTTTGCAAACTTTGGAATAGGAAAACTTTCCAAACCTTACAAAATATTTTCCTTCAAAAGTAGGTTATCATTGGAATTAGTCAAAATCATTTCCTTTAGTCATCGTCCTTTTGTGAGACCTTTCCAACTCAAGAGTCTAGTTAGGAAACCTCACTTTGTCATCTTGTCCTTTCATTTAGTCCTAACAAAGCAAGTCATTTGATAATAAAAATTGAGACATTGACCAAGCTTTGAGTGGTTAGTAAACCTTTCTTATAAGTCTATCAAAATTGATTATACCTTAGACCTTTGCATTTGTGTACCTCAAAACATTTTTCATTCATTTTATTCCTCATTATCCTTTGCATCCCTTATTTCAAAAATCCAAAAAATATAGTGTCATATCATTCCCATCATTTAGTTATCATTCATTCTCCCTCATTTGAGCAAATCCTTATATGGTTGAGACCAAGCTCCAAAAGAAAAGAAGATAAATTGACTCTTTTAGACAAGACACCAACCCCTACAACTTTTCTAATGACATGAACCAAAACATAGATATGGGGGAACCTTTCATCAACCCCTTTAGTGACATGAACATGGCATCTTCCTCACACAATTCCTTCAAACATTTATACGTAGAAACAAAAACAGACATGTATTCATGGAATACTTACAAGTTACCGCTCAAAATCCTAACGTGGCTTCCTTTGTGGAGAAATTAGTCTTGCAATATTTAGAGAGATATCTAGCCATGCTTTTAGACCAAGGGGCCAAGTTACCATTAGGGTTTGACATTAAAACCTTAAGAGCAGCATCTCCTAATCATAATGCCAACAATACCTACAACACCAACCAACCTATTTCAACACCACAACACAATGCCACCACAAAAAATGCGACAAATGCCATCAATGCTACCTCTAATGGAACCTCCTCTCAAAATAATTCTAACATGGTCAATACAACATCCACTATGGGAACATCAACCATATCACAAGCCACATCACAATCAATGCCTCTAATGTCAACGACTTCATCACAAGCAATTGGGACTACCTTTGGATCTTTAACCAATACAATGGGGACAAATTCATCAAACCTTTTATTGGGATCATCATCTAGCACAATGGGAACAAAATTGTCAAATATTTTGATTGGGTCTTCCACTAATGCCATGGGAACAAATTCATTAAACCCCTTTGGGAGGAATAAATGACGAGTCACCATTTCAAGACCTCAACCCAACGTTCATACTTCGTCACAACTCAATACCAACACTAATATCCCCCAAAGAAAAAATACGAGCATTCCACATGGCCACATCAACCAATTTGGATAAGGAAATCAAATAACACAACACATGACTTCATTTGGACATAAAAACACTCAAGGACAACATATTCCAAAAATACAGACCAACACTGCTGGAGTGCACATTCCCACATACATGTCACACATCCATACACAACAACGCATTCCTAATCAAAATTATCAATACCAACAAGTTACAAACCAAAATACATTATACATTCCACAACAACACATCCCAAATCAAAACACGTCCTCACAAGAAATGGAAACTCATCCATAGACAACCCCATAATTGATGCACTTATGGCTCAGCTCGTGACCTTGCAAAAACATCTGGAGAACATGCAATTACAACAAAAAAAGACCCACATGTCCTATGACTTATGTGCATACCCATTTGAAAATATTTTATACATACCACAGTTCCCTCCAGGATATGTGGTGCCCAACTTCACCAAGTACAAAGGCAAAACAAATCCCCTTGAGCACATAAGAGAATTTACAACCAATTGCATGGACATCACATATGAACATACCTATTTGATGAGACTCTTCCCTAGAAGTCTCGCAGGTCCTGCTCTTTCAAATGGTTTGCTACCTTGCCTAAAGGAATAAAGTCATGGGAAGAACTTGCTGATAAATTTGTACAAAATTACACCTATAATATCGACACTAACGTTACCATTACCAGTTTATGTATGTTTACACCTATAAGATGGAGAAGCTTAGCAATTCAATGCCCTTTTGAGATACTAGAAAAGGAAAAGGTAGACATTTTTGTCCAAAACCTCATGGGCTCATTGAAATACAATTTATAAGTTCATTACTACACCACTTTTGCAGACCTCATCAAAAAAAGAGTCCAACTCAAAAAATCCCTTATTGCTAAAGGAGAACTTAAATATGACAAGAACACAAACCCAAACCTACCTGCTGACAAAAAAAATGCTGGGTCAAAAACACACACATTACCAATGATGGCATTGTTGACGTTAAAGCAATAAACACCATAGGTCCTACAATAACACTCAAAGGAGCTCAACCGCAAAATGCACCATTGACTACACTGAAACCTACTACAAACACCATAAAAAATAATCAAAACCAAGGGCAACCACGTTAAACTAGAAAATTTACAAAGAGATGCACGTACACCACCTTGCGTGAACCAATTGAAGTGGTCCTTAAGAAGCTCCTCCAAAATGGCGTCATCACATTGCAGGACCCTAAACCGTATGACCCTGGATAATTCAAGCCATCATGGTGGGATGATAAATAATTTTGTGATTACCATCACACAAAAGGGCATAAAACTTCCTCCTATGGAAAATTAAGAAATCTTGTATAGGATCTTGTTGAAAATCGTACCATCAAACTAGACAGACAACAATTTTCTTCAAACTCATACCATACAATTCATAAAAACCCACTGCAGGATCATGGTTCAAACAACCCCTCTACGTTAGGTCCAAAGAATAATAACAATTGAGCCAATTACACTTGCAACTCTTTTGATTATTTTGGTGGACCTATCATTAACCACCTTTGGGCTACCAATGAACATGTCAATACTATTACCATCAAGAAAACTCTCGAGTGTAATTTCACCACCCGTGGAGGAAAAGTCACAATAGCTAGTCCTCCTACTATACAACCAAAGATTACAATACTTGGTCCCTCTACCACATAGTCACAACCCAAAGGGAAATTTAATCTTATTGACCAATTGGGAAACTCAAATCTCCAAACTCAAGCTACTACATATCTCTCCTACACAGAAAGCCATACTTGATAAGACCTTATAGGAGTCTTTCATCCCTAATGATATTGATGTCAACCAATTCAAGGCCATGGTTGGATATTTGACCACTCCTCATCACATTACATTTTCAAACTAGGACTATTCCTCACCAAAACCCTCTCACAATGATGTATTGCATATCGAGGTTTTCATCCATAAAAATAAGGTTAGAGGAGTCTTAGTAGATGGAGGAGAAGGATTGAATACATGCTCCCTAAAGCTGGTTAAAGCACTAGGACTCTCTGATGTTTGTGTAGATGCTACCAATAGTATTTTCATAAAGGCCTACAATGATGAAGAATGCTCCTATGGGGGCATTATCACACTTCCTATCCATGTGGGGCCTGTCATTGTGGATACAACTTGTCAAGTCCTAGATCTTGAGAAACCTTATAACATCTTATTTGGTCGACCTTGGGTCCATACCTTAAAGGTTGTACCATCCACTTACCATCAATGCTTGAAGTTTCCTTTCAATGGCACCAAAATTACCATACATGGAGATCCTGATACCTTCCAATACTGCACCTATATCTCTGGAAATTTATGTTTGATTAGGTTAGAATTGCTAAATCTAAAAATCCAAAGAAGATAATGGAGTGCAAAGGAGAAAACATGAAAATAAATAAAACAAAGTTACCCAAATCTTCAATCTCCATGGCTGACCTCCATTACACCTTCTAGCTTGCTACAAGTTGAAGAGTGCCCTCAGATTCTTCGAGCAACTTAAGACTATGCCATGTCCTATACAAGTGTTGAAGGATTTTACTATGCAAAGATGACTCTAAGTGCCTAAGAGAAGTTATAAGTATGCATGAAAATGTGTTGTGAAAATGAAGATCAAAAGTTCACCTGAATGCTTGAGAGAGAGAGGAGGAAGAAGAAGACCAAATGAATTTGAAATTGTCATTTTATAAGAAAAGGCAATTTCGAATGGATGGATGAGATTGAAGGTCAAATCGACAGTCCAAAATTGATGCACCAAGAATATGACATGCATGGCAAAAACTATGACGCTGACGGCTATGATAGACATGCAAGACATGCAGGCTATTACAGACATGCAGACTATGACAGGAAATGAATGTTATGACTGGGGATTATGACAGGGCATCTTTGACCAAGTGGTGCATAAATAATTTATTTTAAATTATTTATTCAAAAATGGAGGAAATGGACAAGTGGAAAATAAATAATTTATTTTGAAAATGGAGGAAATGGACAAGTGGAAAATAAATTATTTATTTGAAAATGGAGGAAATGGACAAGAGGAGCATTTAATTAAATGGAGAGATGAAAATTAGACCTTAAATAATTAATTTAGATTAACTATTTAATTAGGGGAGGTGGCATGGGATAGTTAAATGATTTTAATAATTTTTTAACTATGAAAGAATTAAAGGACCATGAATAGATAAATAATTAATGGTAATTATTTAACTATAGATGAAAGATGGCAAAATAACTAAATAAATAATAATTTATTTAACTATTGAAGAAGAGGAAGAAATTAGTGACGCAATTAGTTTATTTAATCGATCAAGATAGAATAAATAGACATGAATTAATTAAATAATTAAAATTATTTAATTAATAGATGAAAATGGACTGGATAACATAATTATCTTAATTATGCTAGGACGAAAGTGGCGAGAAATGGAGCTTGTAGGCCTAGGTCAATTTTCAGTGTCTACATTTTGCCCCTCTTTGTCATAATGCAGCCTGTCACATTGTGAGAAGGAAAAATAAGTCAAAATATGCCCCGATGCAAAATAAGATGAGGAAGAATGAGGAGGAGGGTTACGGTATGCCCCATCGAGAGGACAGATGGGTTCCAAGAACACGGGTGTGCTCTTGAAATTGATGAGAAGACTAGAATATGAAGAGACAATGAAATGTAAGTGAAAAAGATATGGATGATGATATGGATGCAATGCCTATATGAGATGGGCGAGGGAAGATGATAAAACAAAAGGAGACGCATGTTAGTAAGATGAAAAAGATCCTTCAACACATTGCCATAGGATTACTAATTGTTGCTCTTAATCATCATTGGGCAGATTATCGTGATGGCCAACAAACACCATGATATGACGTAAATAAGGTGTGCAAGGTCATACCATCACTTGACTTAAACAGTCACAAACAAGGATGACCACGACTAATACAAAAAGACAAATTTGCCTCAGTCTTTTTGTCATAACCAACAGCAAGTAGAAAAAGACAAGAAGGACAAATCATGAAACATCGTTGCTTCTCTAAATCCTGTTTCCAGGACATCCTCGAGAAACTAGCAACATGATTTCCAAAAAAAACAAAATAAAGCCAAAACCATCATCATGATATGTCGCTGCTTTTCTAAATCCCGGAGTCAGGACATCACTGAGAAACTAGTAACATGAGTGTCAAAAGACAAGACAAACGTCATGATACGTTGGTGCTTCTCTAAATCCTGTTGTCGAGATCTCGTTGAAAAACTAGTAACATGATGAAAAATCAACAAACAAGTGCCAAGTGTTTTCCAAGTGTTTTAATGTCGAGATGCCAGGGTGTCAAGGTTTTGACGATGCCAAGATGACGAGTGCCGAAGATTGCCAAATTCAGGAAGGACACATCCTAAATAATGTTGATGTCAAGAGGAGAAACCCTCAAAATTCAAGAGGATCCCTCAAGATGCCAGGTGATAGTGACGATGCCTAGGAAGGACACATCCTAAGGCATAAATGATAGGGGTTTTTCTTTAGAAGGACACATATGTCAAGAGGATTGCTCAAAATGTCAGATGACGATGACGATGCCTAGGAAGGACACATCCTAGGGCATGATTAAATGACGGGCTACCCTTCAGAAGGACACATCTGAAGAGTAAGCAAGATTTGACTAGCTTGACTAAGTTTGACTGAGATTGATAAATTTTGATATTCCAAGATGATTGTCATGTTCCGTTGATAGATTGTCGAAGTTCACTTGGGTAGATTGCTTGTTCAAATTTAAAGACTGTTTCATGTGTGTACGAAAATTGTGAAATGAACCCTAATGGACTGACCTAGTGCGGCCTCGGGGGCCCATCAACAGATGGCCTTGCCTATGTCATACACTTAGAGACCTCATAGTTCGACACAACCAAAGACTTTGTCTTGTTGACGAAAGATTGAGTCATGATTTTTTTTGACAAACCTAATAGGACTGACCTAATGTCTCGGGGGCTTGGAGATGAGCCTTGCCTACGTAGCAAATGCACAGAGACAACGTAGTTTGACAATGACAAAGACTAATCAAGACTTGAATTGACATGACTATGCTGACTGACATGACTCTGTTTTTTGGAATTTTTGTGTTTTCTTCAGGACGTTTTTCGATTTTTAGGTCCTTTTTCAGAACATTTTCTGATTTTTTTTAGGTCTTTTTTCAGGACATTTTCTAATTTTTAGGTCTTTTTTTAGGACATTTTATGATTTTTAGGTCTTTTTTCAAGACATTTTTCAATGTTTAGGTCCTTTTTCTTAGGACATTTTTCAATTTTTAGGTCCTTTTTTCAGGACATTTTTTTTATTTTTAGGTCTTTTTTTAAGACATTTTTTTGTTTTTAATTTTTAGGTCTTTTTGACATATTTAAGAGGATAATGACAAATGCATGTGACCGATGCCTACACATGAGAATCCAAGCACAAACATGATTGCACCCCTATTCAAGCTGAAAACCAATTGACATGTGATGACAATGTTGTTTGACATGGGAAGGACGCATCCCAAAACAATGTGAGGATGACAATAATTTAATGAAAGTATCAAGGTCTACAACCAAGCGCCAGGAACAAAGGCAAGTAATGTGTTGGATGATGTGCTCATTGCATTTGGAATGACTTGGTTAGGACTAGATGGGATGATGGAGTATCCTTAAACCATTTGACAAGGGAAAGCCAAGATAGGTGACAAACATGAAAGGATGAAAGGTGGCCTTGGTAAAGGACAAGAGACATGAGACTAAAGGAAATTGTCATATGATTTTTTAGGACTATGTCATATAAGGATAATGATGGAAATGACAAAATAGTTTGTGACAAAAGGATTGACATGTCAAGAGTTTTCCCCAAAGCATGATTATGTGTGTCAATTTTATGTCAAGACCAAGATAGGTGGGAAAATGGACGAAAATGATATGAATGAAATGGATGGATGCCAATGTTAAGAGGAAGGCATAGGAGATGAGACGACTTTCCCCCAAGTGTAAAATTCCACATAGATGATTTATTTTACACATGACGCCTATTTTTCAGGTTTTCATCATGGTACTTATCCAAGGCGCCTGTTTGCTAGGTTTTCACTGTTGGATGAAATTTTTCTCTTTACTATTTTCTTGATTTTTTTTTGGTGTCACCAAGATGCCTGTTTTATAGGTTTTCATCAAGGTGACAATTTTTTTATTTTTCAATTTTTTTGTATTTTTTATATTTTTGGATAGCCTGAATGCTTTAGATGACCACTGATTGTTCTGAATCCATTGATGGTGTCGATGTAGAGACTGGTGCCATGATATGCCAATAATGTCCTTTCTCAAGTAGTTGGCTTGTCAGAATGATAGCGCTTGCATACAATTGATTGATGTCATCATGGTCCTTTCTAATACTAGAATTGGCCTTATCAGAATACGCACATCGTGATAAAGTGCCATGAGAATCCTTGTGATAAAGAGTTGCTGCCATGATGCGATGGATTTGTGACATGGGATTTTTGGACTTTAGGTGAGATGTAGGATTATGACGGATGATGGTAGACATGGAAAGGTTGTTTGGACGTTTGGATGAATCACTTTTTATTTTCCAAACTTGGTATGATGGATGACTGATTTTGGAAGGATGGCATTTGGAACCAACACCTTTAGATGCCTTGCTTGATGACCATTTTGAAGGAGGTGAACATGTGTTACATATGGGATTCCTCTTGTCGTGTGGCTCCACATTTTGATTAATTTTTTCTTTTGACATATTTTCTTTGCTTGATCCACTTTTCTTTGGGATCCATTTTAATTCCATTTGTCCACTTTTCTTTATGCCTGATTTGATGGCCTTTGATATTTGATTTTTGAATTTGTAAGACTTTTGTTTTTGTTGGTTCCAAAGGGAAGGTTTAAGATGTTGAGAATGATGGTTTATGGTGTGGGTGGATGAGGTGTTGGTAGCAATCTTCTGACAAGGATTTCTCATGGCCTCTATTTTGACGTTTGTATTTAACAAGGTTGCCCCCAGTATCGAGGAGGTTCCACTGACATCGTTTGATTTACTAACTGTAGAATAGCCAAGACCTTGATATTTGTAATTTTTCTGAAGCTGTATTGGTTCTTGAATGCCTTGCTCGTGTATGCCTAGTCCTTTGCCTTGATATTGCATTCTTTGACAAATTTTGTTTGTGATGGGGTATTTATTGTTTTGAAAGCAAGATGCTAACCCATCATAATGTATGTGGACACTGCTACCTGGAATGTTTTCGTCTACAAGGAAGCCTACTTTAACAAAGATAGATGACCCTAGCTGATAAGACATCACTTTGTTGACATGTGGGATGTCTTTGGTCTAATTAACATCCTTGGTCTGATTTTGTGATATGTCAAATTCAGATGATTCTATGGGTGCTTCCAAGTCGATGTCAAAACTATCTTTATAGTCATTGTCACAGAGTCTACTAGATTCAGCTATAGCTTGATCATTTGCAAATATGTCCATAGTGGAAGATGCTTATTCTGGAGGAATATCCTCTATGTGTCCCATGGAGGCAAGTGTTTCATTTTGGAAAATGGATATGCCCAGAGTTTGGATAGGGTCATCTTCAAGTGTTTGATCATGAAGGCATAAAGGTCAAGCAGTGGATCGTTTTGGATTTCTTGGTCAATGGTAGGGTCTTGGTCAAAGATGGGGTTGTCATGGATTTGGACTTCTTGGTCAATGGTAGGGTCTTGGTCAAAGATGGGGTTGTCATGGATGATACAATCGAAAATAGAATTTTCGTTAAGGATAGGTGTGTTTTGGATGTCATGAATATTTTGAAGGACATCTTGAATGGACTTTGAGATATGGTCATGGGATGGACTACCTTGTTCTTGACATGAAGGTGACATTATAATTTCATGCTTTCGGCTTTCATTTTGACATGTATCCTCAAGTTTAGACAATGGGATTTGACTTTGGACAGTGATAGAATTTTCATGACTAAATGTGGCTTGTGAGGGAGTGACTTGAAAAGAATTAATGGATGGACTAGGATAGGACATGGAGACTTGGACTGGATTAATAAGGTATGCTGTGGAGACTTGACATGAGTTGGTAGATGGTTGATAAGACATGTAGACTTGGACGGGATTGGTAGGTGAAGGACTAGAATATGACGTGGAGACTCGTAATGGACTAGTGAATAGTTGGTTTCCCTTGTCAAGGTTAGGATAAGGGTAATAACTAGACATGTGTTGGAGATTAATGATAGGATTTTCGTTAAGTGATTCTTGATAGTGAGGGTTGATGGATGGAGGACTCAAAGTATTTATGTCAAAGCCCCGTGGTAACTTAGCCCCTTGGTCCAAAAGCATGGCTAGATATCTTTGAGGGTCACGTAAGACTATTTTTTCTACAAAGGAGGCTATATCAGGATTTTGCGTTGCAGCTTCTAATTCTTCTACATATACTTGTCCATTTTGGTCTCTTTGTATGAATGGTTCAGAAGGATTTCGTGATGAAGATGGCATGTTCATGGAAGATTGTATGTTCATGTTGTGAAATGGGTTGGAAAAAGTCCAATGTTGGTTCGTATCATAAGTGTTATTATCAATGTTGGGATTGAAATCTTGTCCAAAGTTTTCCATTTGTTCTCTCTTTCTTTAAAGCCTAGTCTCAACCATAAAAGGGGATTTCTCAAATGAGGATGATAAGAATGAAAACTAAATGCAAAGATGACACTAACCTATGTTTTTGGATTTTTTGGATAAAGGATGACAATGCAAGACTATGTTTTTGTATTTTTTTGACAATAAGGGATGCAATATGACAATGTTGTCTAAAGAAAATGACTAATGCCAAAGGACAATGATGACTAAGATGACAAGTTATGACACTAATTTTTTTGTATTTTTGGAGGATGTCAATGCAAGGTGATAATGATGTTTTCCTAAGGAAAATGACTAATGCAAGGTGATAAAATTATCAAGAAAGGATGTCAAATGTTAAGGTGATAGTGAGGACTAATGTGAAAATGTTGGTTAAGGAAATGACCAATGCAAAGTCTAGATGCAAAATGAGGACTATGATGACAATATTTTGGATTTTAAAGATATGCAAAGTGAGGACTAAAATGATTTGAATGTCTAAGGTATGCAAATGCAAAGGTCTAAAATGATTTGGAAGAAGGTTTCCTAACCACCCTATGCTTGATCTATGTCTCAATTTTGGAATATCAAAGGACTTGTTTGAAGGATTAAATGACAAGGACAAATGACAAGTGAGTCTTCCTAACTAGAATTTTGAGTCAAAAGAATCTCACAAAAGGACAATGACTAAAGGAGATAATGATGTCTAAGTCCAATGATAACCTAATTTTGAAAGTCAAGATTTTGCAAAGTGAGGTAAGGTTGTCCTTATCTAAAATATGCAAAATGAGATGAGGACCTAAGTTTTTGGTTTATGACTGAAAATGCAAATGGTGAAGCCTAAGGATGAAGCTAAATATTTGTAAAGATGACCCTATGGTAAGATGCAATCTAAAATGTACAAGGAATGAGAGATTTGAGAAATTTCATGATTTGGTTTTGACAGAAGACTTCTGGAAGAAGATGTTTGATAGCAGGTTGAGACTGTTGTTTTGATGTTTTATTGAAAAGTCTGAGTTGTCTGAGGTTGATTGTTTGTGTCTAGATTTGTGAATGTTGTGTATATTGTCTGAAAATCCAGAAAACACTTGACAAGCACAATGTTTGAATGTGGACAAACACAAATAAGACAAGCACAATCCTATGGTTAGGCTAGGACAATATTCACTAGATTCCATGTGGGTTTCCCAACCGCATATCAGTAGCGTGTGAATCCAGAAGCTTGGCTGCACGAGCTCCCCCTTACAGTGAACTCTCTTCTTGGGCCAACCAAGCTTCCAACCCCTATGAAACTCCCATGGTATATTGATCACCTCTACTACAGACTGCGAAGATGTGGATGTCTTCACACCGACCAGAGTTGCACTAGCAAATAGAAGGTTTTTGGTTACTACACAAAGGTGTTTAATTCGGAACCCCTGTTCAAGTGGCCATACATGGGGTGCAAGATTAAGCTTCGTTTAGGAGGCACTCCAACCTGAAGAGGTTAAGCTCAATAGGGTTTTAGGGAGTACTACTTGATCTGTATGACACATCCGCACTCGTAACCCTAGGATTTCCCTTAAGATTCACATTTATATACTATTTGAGGGTAGCTTGGCCAAAAACCTCCGTTGCCGGTCTGAGTCGCCTTAGGGTGAGTACTTTTTCCCACCAAGGCAGACCCAAGTTCTAGAGGCAATAACCATTTCTCTTACACCCAGGATCGCATGAATGCGCAAGGGAAGAGGATACTTCGATTATTGCATCAAGGTGACAAAATTTGAAGACACTTGTAAATTTTAGTTACCAAATGATAATGTGAGAAGGACACACAAGACACTTTGTTCTTTTTAAAAGTTTAACTTGAAATATGAAAAATAAAGTTCATTTTAAACTCATGTCATAAGAATGCAAGTTTATTTTAACCATATGAGTTTCAATGCATGCTTGTGTTTATTTTAGCCTAATGACATGAAAATGCAAGTTGTAATTGTAAATTTTAGGCCCAATGAGTGATTCATTCAAATTTGTTGTTTGTTTTAAGCCCCATGAATGAAATATGCAATTTGTTGTTCATTTTAAGACCAAATGAGTGATATGCAAATTGTGGTTCATTTTATCCTCATGAGTGTAAATGCAATTTGTTATTGTTAAAAGAAAACAAAATTTATTATGCCTAAAGAAATGAAAAAACTCAATTTTGTTTCTATAGAAACAATTTTTAGACTCCCTCCAAGCTGTGCCACATGCTAAAAACAAGAGATTAGTAATTCAAAAGAAAAGTTTAATGACAACAACAAATTAAAACATCGATAACTTTCTCAAAACTTAACAAAATTTTAAATCGTTTGAATCTATGGAAAGCTGAAAATCAAACCTTCAAAACCCATAAAGTATTTTTCCAAGATTCTGCACAAAAGAAATGTTATAGGCAAAAGAAAATGCGGGTTTTAAAGGCAAAATTTAAAGAACAACAAATACTAAATTAGCCATAACTTTCTCAAACCTTAACAAAATTTTAAACCGTTTAAAGTTCCAAAAATATGAGAACGAGGTCTACAAAACCCAGAAAAAAATTTTAAATTATTTTATGTGCCCATTTTTCTGTGCTCAAAAGAAGATAACAGGATTTTATACAAATTCGGGTTCACCAAATGTATCTCTGAAAATTTATGTTTGATTATGTTAGAATTGCTAAATCTAAAAATCCAAAGAAAATAATGGAGTGTAAAGGAGAAAACATGAAAATAAATAAAACAAAGTTACCCAAATCTTCAATCTCCATGGCTGACCTCCATTACACCTTCTAGCTTGCTGCAAGTTGAAGAGTGCCCTCAGATTCTTCGAGCAACTTAAGACTATGCCATGTCCTATACAAGTGTTGAAATATTTTACTATGCAAAGATAAATCTAAGTGTCTAAGAGAAGTTCTAAGTATGTATGAAAATTTGTTGTGAAAATGAAGATCAAAAGTTCGCTTGAATGCTTGAGAGAGAGAGGAGGAAGAAGACCAAATGAATTCAAAATTGTCATTTTATAAGAAAAGAAAATTTTGAATGGATGGATGAGATTGAAGGTCGAATCAACAGTCCAAAATTGATGCACCAAGAATATGCTATGCATGGCAAAAACTATGACGCCAACAGCTATGACAGACATGCAAGACATGCAGGCTATGACAGACATGCAGACTATGACAAGAAATGAATGTTATGACTGGGGATTATGATAGGGCATCTTTGACCAAGTGGTGCATAAATAATTTATTTTAAATTATTTATTTGAAAATGTAGGAAATAGACAAGTGGAAAATAAATAATTTATTTTGAAAATGGAGGAAATGGACAAGTGGAAAATAAATTATTTATTCAAATTATTTATTTGAAAATGGAGGAAATGGACAAGAGGAGCATTTAATTAAATGGAGAGATGAAAATTAGAACTTAAATAATTAATTTAGATTAACTATTTAATTAGGGGAGGTGACATGGGATAGTTAAATGATTTTAATAATTGTTTAACTATGGAAGAATTAAAGGACCATGAATAGATAAATAATTAATGGTAATTATTTAACTATAGATGAAAGATGGCAAAATAATTAAATAAATAATAATTTATTTAACTATTGAAAAAGAAGAAGAAGAAATTAGTGACGCGATTAGTTTATTTAATCGATCAGGATAGAATAAATAGACATGAATTAATTAAATAATTAAAATTATTTAATTGATAGATGAAAATGGACTAGATAACATAATTATCTTAATTATGCTAGGACGAAAGTGGTGAAAATTGGAGCTTGCAAGCCTAGGTCAATTTTCAGTGTCTACAACACCAATTTGAGAGGAATTTCCAAACACCAAGTGCCAATTAACTGTGAAGCTTCGACATCCTCATCTTCCAAGTAGATCGATCCATCCACACTTGGAAAGCCATCCACATCGACTCCTCTGACCTCCACCAGCATCCTAAAACCCGATCCTAATATTAAGATCCAAGACCAAGGTTGCGGAGAATACAAGTTGAACACAACCTATTGCATCACTAAAATACCCAAGTCTCCAAAAGCTTATGGTAGGCCTTGTTTCAAAATAGAACCTAAGGATATTTTAAAGTCCCTTTGACAATGACTTTCACAAAATAGGGAGAACTAGACAAAGAAGACATTGAAGACATATCGACATGGATCTACAAAGAAATGGAAAACCTACCTCCCTTACGAGTACAACAATATGGTAAAGGCTATGACATAATGAAGGAAAAAGGCTATGATGGGACTAGTGGCCTTGGTATAGACAAGACTGGAAGGAGGGAACCTACAATGCCTTCTATAAGACCAAAGTATCTAGGGTTAGGGTTTGGGCTACTCAAAACTGACAATCAGCGTACCAATGCACTTTCAGGGGAGAGTGTGAATATTTCAGAAAGTGTCGATACTATCAAAGATTCCTTTACCAAAAATGACTCACATGAGTGGCAATTTGGTTCTCAAAGATCCTTAAGTGACTGTTCCCTTGAAGAAATGTTTTTAGAACCTGGTGAGCTCTCCTTTGATGAAATATTCAAAAAAATGTCCAAAATGGAACTTTCTAACAATCCTCCTAAAGTCCCATTGAAGAGAGAAGAATTGGTAAGACTCTTTTGTCCTCATGACAATCACAAAACTAAACCATCATCTGATCCTATTGACCATCATTCTTACTCACTGGTCTAGCCATCTGACTCAATTGATCATCACTTTGACTCACTTGACTCACCACATGATGCTATTGACCATGATTCCCATCCATCTATCCCCTATTTTTCCAATGAGTCTAATTTTCCTGAATCAAGTGAAGAAGAATACTAGATAGAATCCGAATGGGAATTTGAGGATAGAAATTTTATCTTTACCCTTTCCACATCAGTCTGCATGCTTTCTGCATCATCCCCACCACTTTCCAATATTGATGATGGCATCTCCCTTGTCTACCCACAACTCATTGATTGGGATCAACAAGGCCCTCCAACTATGGAGACTTTTCAAAATGACGAAGCTATTGCAAAATTCATGAGACTCTGTGAGGGCATACCAATTGAGGACCATAAAGTTGGATTCATTATAGATATCAATTGTGTTGCATACTTCAGGGAGACTATGCAATCCTCTAGTTGCAAAAATTAAAAAAAATAAAACAAAAAAACAAAAAAAGACACATTTTTAGGTGAAAACTGCAATGGGCCTTCTGATGATACAAAAATAAAAATAAAGGATGTATTTGAGGGTAAAAACCTCTTTGAGGCACCCAAGGAAGGAGGATTGGAATTTCTCCCTGTTACATAGGAAAAATCAGCAATGCTCATTGAGGACACCATGGAAGTTAATATAGCCATAGCAGAGGAACCCAAGATTGTTCTCTAAATGCAACATCTTTGATAGAAGAAGAAAATCCTAAATTTCAACAGTTCTTTGCAGAATGCAAGATCAATTTCACATGGTCCTACACCAATATGCCTAGATTGGATTCAACATTAGTCTTGCACCATCTTCCTTTACTACCAGATGGCAAGTCAGTTAAAAATAAATTATGAAAGATGCACCCACAAATTACCTTGTTTGTCAAAGATGGGCTCAAGAAATTGCTAGACACGTGATTCATAAGATCAATAGACTATGCCAACATGATTTCAAACCTTGTGCCTGTCACTAAGCCAAATGGTCAATTACACATCTGTACATACTTTCGCAATCTAAAGAAGGTATACCCAAAGGATGACTTTCCACTTCCAAACATAGACATTATGGACCTTACAGTAGGATATGAGATGTTGTCCCTCATGGATGGTTTCTTGGGTTACAATCAAATTCAGATTGCCCTAGAAGATCAGTACAAAACGGAATTCACATGTCCTTGGGGTAATTACTATACGAACGCCATGCCTTTTGGTCTTAAGAATGCAGGTGCCACATATCAACGAGCCATGACAACAATATTTCATGACCTCATGCACACGCTAATGGAAGATTACGTGGATGACCTCTTGGAAAAGTATTTGACACACAATGATCACCTCAAAGTGTTAGACAAAATTTTCAAAAGGTTAGAAGAGTACAAAGTCCATTTGAATCCTAAGAAGTGTGTCTTTGGTGTGACTTTAGGAAAACTTTTGGGGTATATAGTTTCTCGATGAGGCATTGAATTAGATCCCTCTAAAGCGAAAGCCATATGAGACATGCCTCCACCAAAAGGAATCAGTGAGCTAAGGACATTACAAGGCAGATTATAGTCTATCTGACACTTCATCACACAACTAGCAAACAAGTGTCAACCATTTCAATATCTCCTGCGCAAAGGAATCCCCTTTGTATGGACAGACAACTTTCAAGTGACCTTCCAACAAAGAAAAGACTATCTATTGTCACCACATGTCCTAATGCCACCCATTAAATGAAAACCTTTGATTCTATACATTTTTGCAACCACTTCAACACTAGGGGTATTGCTTGCACAAAATGACCATGAAGAGAAGGAAAGAGCTATATACTACATCAGTCACACATTGTTCGGATATGAACTTAGCTACACACCCATCGAACATGCTTCTCTTGTAGTTTTCTTCACCGCCCAGAAGTTAAGACATTACATGCTAAATCACAAGACACAACTAGTGGAAAAGATTGATCCATTGAAGTATCTCCTAAGTCGAGCAACATAAACAGGTTAGTTGGAAAAATGGGTTATGATATTGAGTATGAAATACAGTATGTGGAATGAAAAGCTATAAAAGGACAAGTAATAACTAATCAACTCGTAGATGCGCACATACAAGGTGATCATCCATTGGTAGCATATTTCATTGATGAGTCTATCTTTCATGCGAAACTTAAATCATCTTGGAAGCTCTATTTTGAAGGATCTCATACTGGTCATGGCTTAGGAGTAGGTATATTGTTCATCACACCGCAAGTGGACTCCATTCCTAAGTCATTCTGAATTTCCTTTCCATGTACAAACAATGTTGCAAAATCACAGTACTCTGAATGGATATCAAATGGAAAGTCAAAACACTTCTTGTCTTCAGGTAGTCTTAGTTGGTCATCAACTAGGTCAATGATGAATATGACACCAAGGATGAAAAGTTAATGCCCTACAAATGCATGGTTGATAGCTTTCAGCCATATTTCCACATGCTCGCTTTTGAACAAATTCATAGGGCACAAAATAAGGTAACATATGCAATGGCTATGATTGGATCGCTTTTAGACATTCCCAACAACATGTCGTAATTCAAGTTCTTAGTGGAACAACTTTTGGTTCCTGCTTATGACATTCCAGAGTGAAAAATGGTTTGTGAGCTTGTTGGTCCCCATTCACCTTGGTATCAAGACATTTATGATTACCTTCAGTCCCAGACCCTTCCCTTGAACCTTTCCGACAACCAACGAAAATCCTTTAACTGAAAAGCCGCCTGATACACCATCACCAGTGACACCTTATACTGCTACAAATTTTAAAATACCCTTCTTCAATGTCTTGACACTAATGAAGCACAAACAAGCTTATGTGAGGTACATGAGGGTATATGTGAATCCCATTCGAGTGGCCCAACCTTAGCTAAGAAAGTCATGAGACTTGGGTATTACTGGCTGACAATGGAAAAGATGCACTTGAGTTTGTGAGAACATGTCACCAATGTAAAATACATAGTGACTTGATTCATGCACCAACACAAGAACTTCAACCAATTACTTGTCCTTGGCCCTTCGCACAATGGGGACTCAACCTCTTGGGAAAAACCCACCCCACCTCCTCAAATGGCCATAAATTCATTATCACAGGCACTGAGTATTTCACCAAGTGGATCGAATCCATTCCCCTTACATACATAACTGACAAACATATTTCCAAATTCATTCTCAACTACATCATTTGCTAGTATGGTGTTCCATAGTCCATCATTACAGACAACGGTTGTCCCTTCAAAAATTAGGACATCTGTGAGCTTTTTGAATGCTTCCACATTCAACACCATTTCTCCACGCCTTAGTACCCACAAGGAAATGGTCAAGATGAGGCATCTAATAAGAAAATTATCAAAATTCTTAAGAAGACCATCAATGACGCTGTCTATGACTGGCATTTACAACTTAACCTTTCTCTGTGGGCTTATCGCACAAGCATACACATGCCTATAGGGTCCACCCCTTTCACCTTGGTCTTTGGAGTTGAAGCCATTCTACATATCGAGGTCGAAATTCCCTCTCTCAGAGTCTCCATGAAGGGATCGATCGGCAATGAAGAGTACCGACAATTACAACTGCATGAGCTAGAAATGTTAAAAGAACAAAGACATAATCCCTTGAATCATTTACAAGCATATCAGAATTGCTTTTTCCATAGCTATAATAAGAGAGTCATGGTACAAAAATTTGACATTGCCAACTTGGTCTTAATGCAAAATCCCAAAAATTAGTCTAACAGAGAGAAACCCAACAAGTTCGGGCCTAATTGGCTGGGTCCTTATATCATCACTACCTCATTCAGTTCTAGAGCTTACTAGCTAGCTACTCAAGATGGTGAACAACTAACAAAGCCAATCAATAGTTTGCATCTCTAAAAATTCTATACATAGCATCAAAGATCTTGGCTGAAAACCATAAAAATTCAAAAAAAAATGAAAAATACAAAAAATTGTCACCCTAATGAAAACTTGGCAAATAGGTGTCTTAGTGACACCAATTTTTTTTTTTAAAATGACAAAAATAGTAAAGAGAAATAATTCGTCCAATAGTGAAAACCTAGTAAACAGGTGCTTTGGATAAGTACCATGGTGAAAACCTAGCAAACAAGCGCCATGTGTAGTTAGTCTTTGTTTCGTCATCTACTTACACTCCATCTACCATTGTCCGTAATAAATACCTATTTTTTTGACACCCTCATGACATTTGTCATACTAGCCTGCCACTTCTTTCCATGGCTGAAAATAGTTGACATCAAGTCTTGCATATTGTCCACCTTTCATCCCACGCACGTCCTTATCCATTTCCTTCAACTTTGTTAGTCCTTGACCTAACTAGGGGAAACCATTTTATCATGACTGCAGTGGGTATTGGACATGGTCCTGTCAATTAAAAATGTCTTGAAAAAAGCCAAAAAAATCATAAAAGGTCCTAAAAAAGCCAAAAAATCCATTAAAAGTCCTAAAAAAAGACATAAAAATCATAAAAAGTCCTAAAAAGAGACTTAAAATCATAAAAATTCTTTAAAAAAGACCTAAAAATAAAAAAATGTCCTAAAAAATCCATAAAAATCGAAAAATGTCTTGAAGAAATCCAAAAAAATTGAAACATGTCAAAACACAAAAACATTCAAATAACACTCAAAAATCCCAAAAACAAAGTCATAATGTGTCAAAGTTAGTCATGTTAGTCAATCTTTGTCATCGTCGAACTACAATGTCTCTACGAATTTGCTACATAGGCAAGGCTCATCTTTGAGTCCTCGAGACATTAGGTCAGTCCTTTTAGGTTCTCCAAATAAAATCATGACGCAATCTTCGATCACTCAAGACAAAGTCATTGGTCATGTCGAACTACGAGGTCTCTGAGTGTATGATGTAGGAAAGGCCATCAATCGATGAGCCCATGAGGCTACACTAGGTTAGTACATTAGGTTTCAATGTACTATCACACATGTCAGATATCTTCAAATCAAACGAGTTCTTGTCCATCCTAAATCAGACTACTTTTAAACAAACTTTGGTGTTTCAATTACATTAGCATGCCGACACAGGCATGCGGTCAATTTTGTCATCTTGTCAACTTTGATCAAACTATCACAACAAGTCAACCTGTCAAACTCGTTGGTATTCTTCATATATGTCCTACCGAAGAACAATTCTTGTCATTCATTTATGTTGTAGGATGTCTTTCCTAAGCATCGTCACTATCATCTAGCATTTTGAGGGATTCTCTTGACATTTGAGGATCGATCCTCTTGACATCGACATCATTTAGGGTTTTTCCTTCCTGAATTTGGCTTTACCAAGCATCTGATATATACATAAATCTAGACTTCATCAAATCTGGCATCTTGACATCAAAACACCTGACATTTCAAGACACTTGGCAATCACTTTGGCAAACACTATCTTTTATCTTGTCATATTTTTCCATTGATTTTCCATCATGCTACTAGTTTCTCGAGGATGTCCTAACAACATGATTTAGAGGAGCATCAACTTATCGTGATGATTGTCTTGTCTTGTCTTTTTTAAATAGTCATGTTGCTAGTTCCTTGAGGATGTCTTGGCATTAAGGCTTAAAGGAGCAACAACTTTTCATGGCTTGTCTTTCTTGTCTTTCTTGTCTGTGGTTGGTTGTGACAAAAACTAGGGAAACTGAGTTCCTTGTATGAGTCATAATCATCCTTGTCTATGACTTCTTGTCCTACATGATGGTATGACCTTGCACACCATTGATCTATGTCATATCATGGTGTTTATTGCCCATTACAATAATCCACCCAATGATGATTAGAGAAACATCTATTTGTTCTTTGGCAACATATTGAAAGATTCTTCCTTTGCACTAACATCCATCTCCTTCTATCTGGCCATTTCTCTTCCTTCACCTCCTGATGATATCTTGTGACATACAAAAATATAATTGCATACATGATCATATATAGACATTGCATTAGTTCATTAAAACATTATTTGCATTTACATCTTTAGCATACATACATTAGTTGCATCCATCCATTTGCATAAACATAACATATAAGTGCATTAAACATTTTCATACATTGTCCATATCATTAATGCATAAACATCATAACATAAAATATCTCATGTCACATTATCCATACATACATCATCCACATCATTAATGCATCCATAATCGTAAACATGGCATCACATAGACAACATTATACATCATTATCATCATCATCACATAACCATCATGCATAAAGCAGTATCACCATGGCATCTCATCATAAATAACCATCATAAATGCATATATCACATAACATATAAATGCATCATTATAGGAATCATCACATAAATCGCATCACATGATCATAATAAAATCATAATGCATTATCACATAACACATAGCATATAGTCCACACCAAAACTGCAATATATATATAAACTCAAAATCATGTCTCATGATCGAGTCTCGAGGTATCCCAAAAATAGAACTCACAAGCTCGATGGTCAATATATCAAATATCTCAACATAATGACAAGATAACAATAACAAATTCCCTAAACAGTGCTCTCCTCATCCCCTCGAGGTGAAGACCGAGGTGACTAATGCTTTGTAACCGGCACTAATGGTATCTATGAGGACACAACAGGCTGGGTCTGTGTGGCTAGCTATGCCAAGACCTATGTCCTAAAGCTGATGATCCATGACTATGACTAGATCTGTGGCCTAAGGAATGCCTATGGCCATAATGTGACCTGTGCCCTAAAGACTATCCAGATGATGTAGATCCACCCACACTACTCTGACTACAGTTGTTGTGGCTCCTGCTGCTACCACTACCTATCCCAGTCTGATTTTGAGAAAAATGAGGATTTCACTTCTATGTTGGCACTACCCTCTCATATAACATCCTATACTGCCCCCTACTAGCACTAACCATGGCCAACTCCTTGGAAATCTCCCCCACTGGCTCTATACACAACTATGCAAACTAAAAACACCATCTTTGTGCCTCTTGTCTAATCACAGCCTAATCTCTATCCACCCTCATCACCTCTAACTCTACCTCCAGCATCCTGATCCAAGCAAGGGCCTTATCTAGTCTACTTTACATATCAGCTAACCTCTGATCCACCATGCCATCCCATGGAAAAGGTGGCCTACAGGCTGTATCCTCCTCCCCATCTACCATATGCTCCCTAAGCTATCTCTCAGCCTCATCCATGTCATCCTCTCTACAGATATCTATCTCTTCATCCTCCTCCTCTCCACTGACATCCAATGCCTCATCTGCTATATGCACCTCATCCTCCCTTGGCATATCTCCCTATGGCTGCCCTACTGGCTCCCCCCCCTCAGCTCTGACCTGCTCCTCCTACGGCCCTCCTTGTGTTGGCTCTCCTCCTCTCCCTCACCTACCTCGCAGATAGGTAATGTTGGTGCTCACTCAACCCACTGCCACACTCTCCTGGGTTTTCCTCACTCGTCATCTCCTCCTCCCACCTCCTCAATCTCCTTTGTCCCCTCCATCATCCTCTCCACCCCCATCTCCTCCACCCCTCCCCCCATCTCCTCTACCTCCATCTCTCCCTCTCTCACTACCATCATCCCTACCTCCTCGTCCTCATCGCCGCACTCGTGGTATCACCAGCCACTGATCCACTAGTGCTCACTGATCTAGATCTATCAATGGTACTGGCCTATGTGTCTACCACCATGCATCATACTCTATAGTAGTCCTAGGATCTACTGGACCCCCGCTCCATGCCCACTATTGTGCTACCAATCCATCCACCTGTTGCTTTTCTAATGGAACTGATATGGATGGCCCCCACATGGTCTCCCATGAAGACCTAGAATACTCTGTGGTCCCCACAAGAACACCTTCCTGCTCTCTGAATTGATGTAATACCCATTGGGGTAGCGACATCTCAATGATAAGCTATGATTGAATCGTCTGTCCAATCAGATATCTGAACTACCAATAGAATGAAAGATGATCATCCCCTCTTAGCCACTAAGCATAATCTCTATATGGTCTCCAGATGAATCCTATCAAAGTGTTAATGTGATGGCGCCAGAACCTTGTGTCTCCAAATTTGGTCTGCGACAATGCACCCACATTCAAGTAAACATAGGGCATACCCTCGATAAGCTACAATCTCTAAACTAGTGGTTGAAAGATGGGAATATGCTTGCAGGCCAAGATCATCAATAATGTAGTGGTACCACAACTAATACTGCTTGCCTCCCCATAGGCCACCTTGTGCAACTAATGGTATAGCATCCCAAGTAAACACAACCCCCATGCAAAAATGGTCCTCTCCCACCTCATCCTGACAAGTACATCTCCCCATCCAATAGGAAAACCATGACCATGGAAATCAGGGATCAACACACCAGTAATCAAGGTTCATAGCATCACATACCATCGAGCGTAGTGCTCAGCCATAAAATCCCACCTAATCTCGTACCCATTGATGCCTAGCTACACAATATCACTAGGCTCATAGTAATTTGTGATAGCTTGAAGTCCTTGGCAAAAATCATAAACAACTCACTCTCCTTTGATCGGAATGTGAAGAATCCAATAAACGTCCTCGAGAGTGATAGTAGCCTCTCCTGTTGGCAAGTGAAATGAGCAGGTCTCTGAGTGCCACCTCTTTGCTAGTGTTGTCAATAGACCCCTATTTTCTCAGATAATGGGCATATAGGTAACATAGTACAGTCCTAACTGCATCAGTCACCTCTGCTCCCTATCCTGTAGTTGATCTCTAAATGCATACGTCATTGGCTTCAAATCATGTGTATAAATAGGTGGTAATCATTTATGCACATGCAGAAACGAGAGTTAGCACATCATTGAACATCATTATTATCAACTGATGCTAAACTAAGTCAACCTTGGTCAAATTGAAATGCATTGCGTCAAGTCAAATGCATCATTTCATTAGGCATATGTGTCTCAGAATGGCGATTACATCACAAAAACTTATAGCTGTGTCATCCTATGGCACTTGCATCACTCCCTCCATCAGTTGTGTCACTGTAAATATTTGTGTCACGTGGTCCCACATTTTCACTTCAATTTGGTGATTCATTGCAAAACCTGACATTTGCCTCACGATTTGGTGATTGCATCTCACTGGTCCACGAATGCATCATTGTAAACCTAGACCTACCCTAGCCCCTGCATTTGCATCTTGACACATCAAATGCATGCGATGCAAACATGATTGCATCTTTCACGAATGCAAATGTGTCATGACGCATCTATTGTCCTAACTTTAATGCTTAAAATGCATGAAAAACAAGAAAATTACAAAGCGAGAATAGGGTACATACTGGTGGCTCTGTGCCCTCTGGCCATTAGAAGGTCTGCACTCAAAATCTGTGATACTTGGTCACTGAAATCACCATCTTCACATGAGGTTCTCTCTCTCTGAGCTCTCAATTTTCAAAAGGAAAAAGTCAAAATGAATTAACTTTTCACCCAAATGAAACCTATTTATAGGGTGAATTTTAGAATTTTTCTATAGCTTTATAACTGGAGGCTCATTTGACCATCTTTGAATGCCTCGTTGACTACCTTAAACATTTCAAAATTCAAAACCAATCACACCATGGTCTTTCTGGACATCAATTTGACTTATTGGGACACTTTCCAATTTTTTTTGACACCAGGCCAAAATTTGCAAATTTTCCCGAGGGGGCATAAATACTATGTACCTTCGCTGGGGCATGTTTTTGACTTATTTTCTTTGTCATAATGCAATAATTGCATTATGATAAAAGAGGGGGGAAATGTAGACACATACAATTGACTTAGGCCTGCAAGTTCTATTTTTCTCTGTATTTCTTCTTAACATAATTAAAATATTTAATTATGTTCTATGGTCCAATTTCAACTATTAATTCAATAATTTTTAATTATTTAATTAATTCATGTCTTTTATTCCTCCTGACTATTTAAGTAAATAAATTATATTTATTTTGTTTAAATACATCGCTAATTTCCTATGTCTCTCCATAATTAAATAAATTCATAAATTTATTTAATTATCCTTTGACCATTATTTCCTCATGATTATTTAAATAAATACATTTTTATAATTTATTTAATTATTATCCACCATGACTTTTCCTAATTTTAAATAAAGGCATTTATTTAAAATTGTTAATTTTCTCTCCAAGTAAATAATTTAAATTAATTATTTACTGTCACATGGTCCCACCACTTTTGAATTAAATTAATTTTTTATTCAAAAGGTCAACTCAGTCATCTTGTCCATTTCTAAAATTAAATCTCAACCATTCATTTCAAATTTCACCCTAATTTTTCCCTAACCCTAATTGTGGGTTGTCACATTTAATTTCAACCATTGATCTTAGGGCATTTCTCATCTGGCAATCTTCACCATTCATCTAAAATTGGATTTTCTATAAAAAGGAAATTTTAGCCTCATTTGACACACTTCATGCTTTAGACATTTTCATGCTTTGGCTATTTTCTGCATACTTTAGGTTTGCTTCATACTTTCATACTTGCATTTGAGGCTTTTTTGATAGAATCCTTCAATATTTTCTTAGGACATAGTCATAGTCATAGGTTGCTCATAAAAAGTTTGAGGGTAAACATCAACATGTAGCAAATGGAGAAGGTGCAATGAAGGTGATTCATGGAGGACATGAAGTCTTGGTGAGATTGTTTTTTTCTTTTATGTTTTCTAACTCCATTGTTCTTCATTGTTTAGATAGGGTTTAGTTTGTTTATGCTTTATAATGCTATCCTGAAATTTTTCCTAAGTTACATCTGGTAAACCCTATCAGATATCTTTATGATAAGTTGTATGATGGTGTGTGGCTTGATGAACAAGTAGCTTGCTAGTGAAGTTAGAAAGTGAAGGAAACCCTAATAGAAAGTTTGAGATGATCTAAGCGGTGGTGAGAATCTCGAGGTTAAGATTGCAGATCGGTGGAGTCAAGAAAAGGGAAAATCAAAGAATTGTCAAAGTTGTTTTTGTATGAGAGTTGGGGGGGAATAGTCTGCAAGAGTAGAGAGTGTTGAATAGAGACATGTTTAACTAAGTATGCAACAAAGGTGGAGTATGAAGAGATAGGATAGTGCAGTAGACAGAGTATGCACAAGTGATAAATGAGTAGAACCCAAACAAAAAGAAGAACATCATCAAGGGTTAACATTCAAGGTGCAGAGTGCAAAAAAGTATAGTATGTATTGATGCATTATCAAGTTTTGTAGAACCAAGTTTTATGCATATCTGAGTTTGTAATTCTACAAAGGTTGTACTCTCATTTGTGCTAAGTTGTAGCTCCTAAATTAGGGTGTTGTAGCATCCATGAAGTTGTAGCTTCTAAATTAGGGAGTAGGTTCTTCCTTGGGTTGGTTCCTTAAAACAATCAGGTAGTTGTTGCTTCCTTGGGTTGGAGCCCTGAACATTGTAACAGAAGGATTCATTTGTGATGATGTATTTGAGCAGTAGACTCAAGTAGTTTTTTCACTGTGGTTTTTCCCATCTTTGGTTTTCCACGTACATTTGGTGTTGTGGGAATTTTTGTTGATTTTTTATTTGCATGGTTATGTTTGCATCTATAGTTTTAAATCTAGACATTAAGAGTTTAAGAAAGAAATCTGCACAAAGCATTTGGAGTTAAGAAAGTAATTTGCATAAAGGTTTTAAGGGTTGAAATTTTAATATCTATCGATTCACCCCCCCCCCCCTCTTAGTAGATTGTTGTGTTCCAACACTTTCATCAAGAAAATGGGATATAAAAAATAAAACCAAGAAAGCAAAAGAAAAGCAACTAAGAAAAAAAACAACCAACCTATCTCTTGCCAAAAGATAAGCTAAGTATTGATAGAAAAGGTCCATTGTAGGAATGATGAATCCGTTAGGACCTTAGATTTTTTTGATAATGCCCATCATAGGAAAGATAAATCTATTAGGACATGAAAATGTTTTGATAGTTATACCAAAAGATAGGAAACATGATATGCAAGTCAAAGATTTGAGGGTGAACCCACAATAGTGGGTTATAATTTCTTGAACAAACAAAAACATGTTTGTGGGGAAAAAAATTACTAATACCCTTTGAATAAAGGGAGGCTTCGAATGAAGGGCATTCATTCAGAGGTTTCCCCTTTGTTTGAAGGGGTTCTTTGAATGAACCCCCTTGAGTTCATGGCATTTTTAAAGGTTTTTTTAATGATAAATCATGGGATTTTTTTGAAGCCCCCCTTCGAATAAAGGTCATTTTTTCCTCTCTTTTATTAGGAGAGGTTATAACCCTCTAGTGGTTATTGTCATTTCATGAATAGAAGGAAGGCAAGATGAAAGTTATTTTCATG
Organism: Sequoia sempervirens; assembly: GCA_007258455.2. Lineage (NCBI taxonomy): Eukaryota > Viridiplantae > Streptophyta > Pinopsida > Cupressales > Cupressaceae > Sequoia > Sequoia sempervirens. Next base: position 67,621,742 of record VDFB02379711.1, read on the forward strand.
AACCAAAGGAAGGTGTGGTGAAATCAGGTGAAAGCATGTGAAAGTGAGGTGAAATTAGGTGAAAGTGAGGTGAAGGAAGGGAAAATGAATGTCAACATCACAAGCAAAAAAAGGTGCATGATTTTTGTTAACTCAACAAATATTTTCCTATAAAAGGCTGCAAAAATCTTGTCTTGAATTCATGAGTTGAGTATCCCTAAAACCTCAATGATTTTAGATTCTTAATTAAGTGCATGGTGCATTGACATGGGGTGTCCCTCTAGTTTTTAGGGTTTGATTTTTCTAGGGTTTTCTTTTTAGGGTTTGATTTTGCTAGGGTTCATTTTGTAGGGTTTGATTTTTCTATAAAGTTTATAGTTCCAATAGAGACCCAGGTTCCCATTGAAATAGGTAGTTTAAAGTTTAAATTTTATGTAATGACAATGGAAGTATCGTTAAATGTGTGCATGCCCAATGTGGAAACATAGAAAAGGTGTGTGAATCAATTGACGATGCCCAAAAAGAAATGGTATGTCATGAAATCTATTAATACAAGTGATGAGATCCATTCATCCTCCATTTTATGCCATCTTTTAGCATTTTTCATATGCTTTTATACCCATCTTCATATTCCATTTCCATACCATTTTACTACCTTTTGTTGCATATGGTTAAATATATATAAGTAATATTTAATTTAGTTTTTGGATAAAATATGTGAATAATAAATATTAGATTGTATTTACTAATATTTTATGTCATTATGTTGAGGATTTAATTCTAGCAGCATATTAATAAAGGTGGAGATAATAGTGTTGGGTGAAAATTCTATACAATCCCTTTTAACGGATTACAAAACTTAATTTCAACCATAGTTATGTGAGATAAAATCTCTCCTCTCTGAAAGGGGAGGCGCCCTTCTTACTACTTATTGAAACTAAGGAAAATTAATCAAATATTTACAACAATGTACATTACAATAATGATATGGTGGTGTGTCACATTCACGATTCTCTCTTTTTTCAAAGAATATGTTTTACAATGTTTCACAATTTTAATCTCTAGATGCAATACAACTTTAAATTAAAACTAAGTATTAATTCCAATATTCTTATCTTGCCAAAGAAAATTCTAGGAATATCAGCATGAAAAAGACAAGTAAAAAACAAGAAAGCTCACAGAGGCACAAAGTCGTTCCGCAGTTTCTAATAGTGAACTCTCAAAATAGTAACCAACATTGTAAGAGAAGCACAAAGTCTTCAATATACTTCACAATTAATCCCACAAGAAACATGAATAAATATAAGCAAAAATCCTTATAAAGAATTCACCAATAAAATCAACAATATCACAATTTTAAGCAATTGGTGTAGCTCAAATTCTACACAAATTTACTCAAAAGCCCTTCAATCCCAATTACTAAACACTGTCAATTCAATCAAATAACAAGATAATTGTCCCCAACACAAAGTTTGGTGTGCAACATAGATTCTTTATTGATCAAAAATAGATTCACAAAAATGAACTCAAAGTTTAGTATTTGCATCACAATTGGGCAGCACTTCATTGCATAAGATAAAAGGTCCATAATACAAATGAATTCTCTCATGTTTATAGATAGGAGAGGAGAGCTAATCTAGGAAAAACCTTAACTAACTATTAACTTATTCAAAGATGTTTTCCATGATTGTAGGAAAACAAATAGACTTCATGAAAAACTTCTTATCACCTACACAACAACAAATAATTTCACCTATTAATTTAATTTTAAATAATTATTTATTGTGCTAACAAAAAATAATATATTTTTACTCATATGGCAGGAAATAGCATTTATTATTTACTATTGTAGGGTGATCCCACAATACTGGTTTACAATTTTTGGCCAAACTGGACACTGAAATAATTTTTTCTAACTAAATCTTTACTTTCATGCACCTATAGCGGCTAAACCGTGAGGAATTTGAAGATAATGCGAACTAGTGATTTGTGACAATTTGTTTGTAGATTCTAAATAAAAAAATTTCAAAATTTTTGGAATCAGATTACACTTCTTTTTCCATCTCCTTCAAAAACTAGTTTTTTTTGGAAAACAACATTTTTAAGGAGTGACGCTCATCATATAATGCATAACTTTCTTTCCATGAAGGATAAAATTATAATTCTTTCGAGTTTAGATTTGTAACTCTCATATCTAGTGCTTCCAATTGGTTAGATATTTTTTTATTGAATACTTTTTATTTAATCAAGTTTCGAAGTCAAACCAATTACAATTCAGGCATAGGAAGGCCATATAAAGCGTAACTTTTTTTGTATGTATTGAAATTCAAAAAAAAATTGTTGGATCAAGGACTTCAATATCTGGTGCACTCATATTTTTCAAAAAAAAAAATGATAATCTAGTATTTTTCCACATGTGCAAAACAAAGAGCTTAATTTTCGATAAAAAACCTATGTTTAATAAAACTAAAAAAATAAATACATAATAAAACCAAAACATATTAAAATTATAGTCATTGGATAGCTCATTCTGAGGAATACTTGATTCCAGTTGGGTTTGTGAAGTCTCCTCCATTTTAATCCTCAACCCGAGCTTCGAAGGGAAAAAATTCTAATTTTTTTGGTGCCAGAGAGCAGGAAGGTGGGAAAAGGGGGGTTCACTATCAAAAATGGGTTTTCATTGTGTTTTTTGGTGGGATGGTGGGAAATTACATTGAAGGGGTTCGCTTGAACCCAAGTTCTAGTGAACCGTCTTTTGGTTTGTTCGAACATATTAGTTCGGTCAAACCCAAAAAATGAAAATTTTTGGCATGGGGTCATTTTTTTAACCTTTCCTTCCTCACTCTAATTGTAAACCACTTTTGTGGGTTCACCCTATAACTAATAAAATTATGATGAACAGAGGAAAAACAAATAGCTATTTGTATGGCACAACAAATTCCTATTTTTAGGGCACAACAAACTCATATTTTTATGGATGGTTTTATTCCAACGCACAACATAAATAATGCCATAAGAGGTGGCAAGAGAATAGGAACAAATGTTATTAAATAGGGCTGTAAAAAAATGCAATAGGTGGTGTGGAAAAGCATATGCATAAAATTGGAAAAATAATGCAACAAATCTACACATGGAAATAAGAGGAAGGGCGTAAGAATAGTAAAACAACTTGTAATTTGTTTCATGCCTTATAAGGAAATGTAATAACTATAAAGGAGAGTGAATTATCATGTTGCAAGGGAGTACAACATAAGATAATAGAAAGGCAAAAATATGGTATCATGGGTTATGAAATAAACATAGTAGAAATGTAACAAGAGTGAGTGTAAAGAAAAAATAAAATCTATACTATATTTTATTTTAATGAGTATATGTTGGTTATTATTTGAGTATTGTAGTAGAGTATTAATCACCTTTCCAACTAGGAGGAAGGGCCCACTCCTCGGAGAGCTTGGTGATATTTTTGTGTAATTTTATTTCAATATTCTTTTTGTAATTATTATTTTATTTTATATGTGTGATTTGAGGAATAAAGTAATTTGATTGAGTGGTAATTAAAATCTTCATTTTAATTTTTATTTGAGAAATATAAAAGCATCTTTGTGTTTATTTCTCCAATTGAAAGCTTTGTTTGATATCATTCTACTGATTTGGAAAGTTACATAGAAAATAGAGTAGTTGTTGGACTGTTCCTATCACACTGTTAAAGATTGCAATTCTTATCACAGTTCCCATCATAGTTCCTCTTGCAGTTCTTGTCACAATTTCTAGAATAGTGCATAATTTTTTCATTAATTTAAATCAGTGTTTTTATTTTGTATTTGCATTTCATCTACACTCACCTCACTACTTGCAACCCTTGTGCATACAACCATTACACCTTTCACAAGTTTACACCCCCAGATTGATACTTAGACCAAAATGAATCTAGTTATTAAACATTAAATCTATTTCACTGTTTACCCCAATTTGGCCTACAACAAGCATATATAAGGCTCATAGATCTATCGAAATTTATTTTGAAAATGTTGAGTAAATTATTGTTGGGTAAAAATTCCATAGAAACCTTTACAAACAAAATTGGCATCTATTAAAGAAAGATAGATCTATTGAAAAATATTTGAAACTTTCAAACAATTGCATTGGCAATTGAACCATATATTTTTTGCACCAATGCACTTCTCTAGCTCTTCTAGGGTTTTTCACCTAAAAGGAGAGAGGTAGGGCCAAAAATGCTAAAGGGTTCATTCAAATTATGTTATGTATGATGTTATCTAAGCTAAATGTAGTGAACTAAATATAGTTAAGTGATTTAAATGAATTATTATGAATGCAAAACTAAGATTTAGGCTATGTTAGAAAACACACTATGATATGCAAACAATGAACTAAAAGATGCATAAATGCAAAAAAGAAAGAGAAAGGTTGAATAAGAGTGCACCTGGACAAGATTTGAGGAATCTGGAATGGTCTGAATGCTGTCTAAAATTACTAAAAATTGATAGTGGGACTCATTCACCTAGGGTGGCGAATAAGTCTTGCTACTGGTGAAAAACTGTCGAGAGCAAGTTTTTGATTGTCAGGATCCAAAATCTAAAAAAACCTAGATTTTTAGTCTTAAGGTGGGACTCATTCACCACTAGTGGAGAATCAGTCCTCTCCCAAAATTTTGAGAAATCCGAAGACAACTCTGCAACACCAGATCTTGAAATGTCTACTTGTCGGGTTGCCAAAGTCAATTTTGCAGGAAACAGACAGAAAACCTTCTCCAAGCTTGAAATATGATTGATTTGAATTGAAGCACCTAGTTGACTTGTTGACCACTCTTCAATCACCTAGATGCTTGTTAAATCTACATACAAAGGTTTGCAAACACACATGCAAGAGGGGAAAAATGGTTGAGGGTTAGCAAATAAGGGTTTTCCTTGGTCAAACCCCACTTTGGTAATCAAACCCTTAATGAAATAATGAAATGCAAGAGAATGATAAACAAATAACATGAAAACGTTATCAACTTACCAAACCCTTGTTGATGAAAATCTAAAGTTGTATCAATGGATGCTCAACAATGCTTGATTTGATGTTGTAAAAGCTTGAATGCTTGAATGAATGGGGGTTGAAATGGATGTAAAAATACTTATTTATACAATCTTGTGCCTTAGTAACCCATTAATACCTCATAACAGGCCGACATCAAGTGATTTTGAATAAAAACATGAAAGTAGTTTTGAAAAAAATTGAATTTGGAGCCAAGGGGGACTCATTTGTTACCCATGGCACATGGGTCCCACCTAGGACCTGAAAATGGGTGTTGAGAATTATCTTGTATTTAATGTTGTTTTTCGGGTTAATGTTAAAAAATGCACTTAATTAAAGCTTATAAGGGCATAAGTGGGTCAAATAAAGCATAAGACAGGGATAAATGGTGAAGTTATGCCTAGAAAAGTGTGAAAGCTTGTTACAAGACTTTACAACACTTCAAAATAGGACTTGATAAGTGATGAAAAGGTGATTTTTAGGTAAATTGTAATAAATAGAGTCTAGAAAAGTGTAGAAATGTATTACAACACTTCACAACACCTTTACAAGATGTCATTATTTGAATTTTAGTACCTAAATATGCATGTTCAAGCCATTTTACATCATTAAATCAGAGCAAAATAGATCAAACATCATGAAACAAGACCTAAAAGGCCATGAAAATGACAAGGGGCCATTTTTCTATAGCACAACAACATACAACTTGGATTCAATGACCTTTGTTAATATACTCTCTGATTATGCCATAATAGGAGCTTTAGAACGTTTGGAATTTTTGACAATCCAAAATAAGTTAAGGCAGTTGTGCCATTGGATGGAACTCATTGAGTTGGCATACATGGTGGGATTTGTTCTGATTGCCCATTTTTTCAAAAAATAAGGAAATAAAAAGGGAAAGCTAACACTTGTATGCTACTTGTTTGTTTGGCACTCCTTGAAGATATTTTTAGAAAGGGAAATGTTTTCTCTCATGCTATTGGCTAGGAATTATGTGTTCGAAAGAGTGGATACCTCTATCTTTTAAAAGAGTAAAAGTTGTAAAGTCTGAATCCCATGGAACCATTGATTGTTTCTAAAGATCAATGAATGAACTATAGTCTAGATTTTGATATTTTAGCATCTTGAAATTGTTGTATCATTGACTAAAAAGATACACTACAACTTTTTTGTGGGGCCTGTTGTAATTATATTTTTATAAAATATAGCATTGTAAATTTAGACACATGCCATCAAGGCCCTCTCTAATACTCTATTGACATTGATAGAATGACATATGTTTTATTTTGTGTCATTAGAGGGAAAGATATCCTATACAAAACAGATGAATTCTTTCAAACCATCTAATGAGTTCAAAAGATATTACACCTAGTAGTTTAGAAAGAGCAGCTTTAAAGGAGAAACGCATGTCAAACCTCTCAACAAATCTAATAGTTTGAGTCTTTAGGTCATAGTTGATAGTGTGGGTAATAAGCATGCAACTTTCAATTCTCAAGGTTTTATAATGCTAAAATCATTAGTGAAAATTATACAAATATTTGATGAATGTAAGGAGAGAGAAAATAATAGAATTTTGATAATCAAGCTTTCAAGATAGAAGATTGTATTTCATTGTATATAGTTAATTAAGCAAAGTATGATTGTGTAATTATGGCCTTTCATGTTGTGTGTAATAAAAAAAAATGATATGAAATATCTCATTTTTTGTGTCTAACTATGATTTTTTTCTAATTTTCTCCATATTATTTAATTGTTATGTAATTCTAAGCCTTAGTTCATACACTCAAAGTTCTATAATTTAAGTAAAATAGTAATTGTGCATAACTATGCCCTTTGCTATTTACTATAAGCTATTTGTTTCAAATGACTTATCTATGTGAAATTCTTTAAATGGAAAAAGTAAATATTATAGTTGGTTCATCCACTGATAATTTAGGATTTTAAATTTTTAGTATCTTCTTTTCCTTTTCATTGAATTGTAATTTGAATTCATTAAAGAACTAAAGAATTGGATTCTCAATCTTGAAGAATTTTAAATTATAAATTATGTCTCATGTTTACAAGGTTTCACATGTTTATACAGAGGTACATGAAAATGCAAATTTGACTATCAACATAGTGTAAGACCAAAATCTACAATTTCACAAAAATGAAGCATAGACAAGGCCATCTGCACTAATTAAAAAATGTGATGATTGTGGGATTTGCACAAAATGGATCTATTAAAAGGGCTTTAGAAACTCTCAAGAAAATGCTACTATGTGCTCCAAAGCCAAACTCCATGACCTTTATCAATGCTCTCATTCCTTGTATTAAAATGAAAGTTTTTGAACATAGTATAGATAAGCTAGATATGGAACATACAAATTCAATAACATCTTAATATTATTCAACATTGAGATATTAAAATAGGTTATGTAGACTAACACACCTACCCCAACAATGGAAGTTGAAAATTTTAACCCTCTCATGAAATTCAAGTCATATGAGACAATAGTTAGGAAAGCACTTAACTAAGCTCACATTACAGTAAACCTATACCAAGGAGCTTTCAACTAGGTCATTCATATCTCAACTTGGCCTCCCACTAATATTTATCATAATTCAAAGTGAGCATCTCAAAATCCTTACAATTACCTATCAAGGATATATTACAATATTTGGTGCCTCAAAGATAACACCATATAGTTTATAACATAAAATTCTACTGAGAATTACATCATGATTATACTTGACATGATTTGGAAATATTAAATATCACAAGTGTATTGGTTCTTGATATCTTGAATTGCTATGTCATACTAATTTGAAACCCCGTAAACATTTTCATACATGATGATAACACAGTAGAGTCAATATCTCAATTTAGGATACATTTAATAATAGTAATAATTGTTTAATACTTCAAAAGATCTATTCATAATGTGACAATTTATGAAGCCCCAATATGGCTCCAAATGCCCAATTGACTAATATGATAGAGCATCATAATCCTATTAATTTTTAACATGAGAGTCTAGATGATCTATGCTCAACCATATAATGAAAGCTAAATTTTACAACTAAGTTTAGATTCTAGTTAATTTCTCAAGCCTAAGATTCTAGAAATTATGAAACAAGAAATAAAGTGATTATGTTTTTAATTCTTCTCTTCCCTCTTGTCTGTCATTTTTTTAATTTATTTTTTGGCATTGAAAAGAGCAAGTTCCATTATTTTGGTTCACTTAAATTTAAACATTACGATGTTTAAAGTAATTTCTTTTTTGGACAAATTAGGGACTGATATGGCAGCTCAGGGACCACTACCTTAGGGTATATTTACCAAAATAGATGAAGAGATCAATAAATTGCATCTTATTCTAGTTGACACCACCACCACAAGGGTTTACAAGGACACATGTTAGTAAATTCTACATAGCTTAAAGAAGATTAGATGGAAATCAAGTACCACAAATGCTTATTTTGTTGATACTATATCAGCTATTCTTTCTCAAATGTAGTAAGAGGTTAGTGGAGAGGTTTCTCTTGTAGAAGTTCAACTACAAGTCCTAAAAGAAACCATCAAATTACAATGTTTTCCATATTACACTACTATATCTAAGGTTAGGGGATATCAAATGACTTGATGTACCAATCCTCAAATGGCTCATTTGATATACCCATGCTTTCTTGCAACACAGTCGTTATCCAAATAATGACCAAATTCCTTTATACTTTGCATAGCAGTTGTACGCTAAGATTCATTTGGGCCTCAACATCAACTACTTGGACCTACCAGAATATTTTGGTCAAGGGCATGGTAGGGTTGCTAACTGGGACATTTTTCATCAACCAAATTAATAATGTCTAGCTTAACAATATTTGGTTGGGGAGAGATTGCTTGCTAGCTCCCCAACCCTAGCACCTATTATAGACTAGGTTGTCATTGCTTACCAAAGAGAAGCAATTGACAGTGTTGGTGATATAATAGCTATTGCATCTACGATATCTATTGATCGTATGGGATATTTTTGATGATTCATTCTACACGAGATAGTCCATTAGATCATGGTATTGATCCTTATGGTATGGTAGGTGTCCCTTCACCCTAAGACATAGATGCTCTTATAAGAGACTAGATGCTTCAGAGTATAGTTCATTTCTTTTGAGATGACGTTTTGGAGGCATATGCCTTCATTGTGATAGAGCTTAGGAGCCCACTACATGAGGTTAGAGGACATGTGGGTAGATCTTACCATTCACATCCAGGATCCAGCTAGGCTATAGGTCTTTCATAATATTCTCATCACCCTGGCAACACTACACATCCTACAAATCCACCTACAAATAATTTGGTTGTTGGAGAGGAGGATACACCTATCGGTCCTATGAGTGTTTAACATCATACATCCTAAATCCTTGATTCACTTGAGGAGTAGTTGCAGATGATGAGATCGTCAGGTTATGTGGATATGTTGGTACATGTAGACTTGTCAACAATGTCATCTCGGATGGTTAGTCCACTACACTTGATATTACTAGAGCTAGCTAGGGAGAGTCATGATATAGGTGAGTTTGCAGATAGGATCATTGCAATGAATCCTACATCACTTGATACGGAGGTATGTATGTATGTACATGCATTCACAATTTAAACTTGTTTAAACTTTAAATTACTTTTTTCACATAAATGGTAGATAGTACTAATGTACACATTATGTTATATATATATATATATATATATATATATATATATATATATATATATATATATATATATATATATATATATATATATATATATATATATATATATATATATATATATATATGGCTCATGTTGCACCTAGTCTAAGTATGAAGCATGTATGTAGGTGTGATTTAGTTGATGAGACTAATGTTACTGGACATGTGAGTTTTAAGTTTTTAAATCATGTACTCATGTACATGTGTATACAATTTTTACACATGTATATAGATATAGAACATTATTCTAATTTGGCATAATGTACTTAGATTATGTATATGTCTTGTACTATCTCTAGGGCTCAGTGCATCTATCAGAGCATGATTCTCACTCAAAGGGTCGCTTGATTCTGGCATGGTGACCCTACTGAAACCTAAGTTAATTAATATGTAAACAAGTCTTCAATATTTGAATGTGTTAAAAAAATATTCAATATCTTTTTTTTTCCCCTTTGCTATAACACCTCCTGCCCTTACTGAATTACAAAATGGATTTGGTATTGTGAATGTGCCATTTCTTGAATTTTCAAGCTTTTTTACATGTCTTTCAATCTTCCAAATTTTTATGAGTAATTGTTAGTTGATTCACCCTTTGACTTATTGAGACAATGTTTGAAACATTCAGTGTTTAGAAGTGGTGAATTTCTATGACAATTTGAAGATTATATATATGCTTACAGTCGCATACACAACACACCCACATTTCTTGCTCCAAGATATTCCTAACCTCATTCCCTACCACACTGCTATTGCTGTCATGTTCCCCATTACTTGTTTTTGGCAACACAAGCTCTGCCTTACATATAGGCCAAGGTTAGCTGGACCAAATTTCTCAGACATATAATTGCTTTCCTAGAATAAGGAATATTGGAATCAGCTATATTTGGCTACAACCATTTTCCAAGTAAATAATATTAAATACCTATTCAACTGTGTACTTAGCTATGGTGTATCCAATATTCTGTAACATGACAAGTGTAATCAAACTTACCATGTTCACAGGTCAGCCTTCCCTTGGTATCGACGGAATGGAATAACATCTCTTATATTTTCTAAACCAGTTACAAATGGAACTATACGTTCAAACCCTAGGAAAAATCCACAACGTTTCACGGTTCCAAATCTAAGTAGATCAAGGTAAGCGCATATCTTCAATCCTGCATTGTGAAAGGTATATGATTAAAGAGAAAGATCGTTTGTTGATTAGAATAAAGGTAGTAACAACTACAATGTAATACAATCCTAAAATATTATTGGGCATAAGAGCACAAATGTCAATAACATTACACTAACCAGTAGTCATGCAAAGAAATAGAGAACGCTGAAAAGGCTTCCAATTTATTGATCATGGAAAAACATGAACGTAGATGATGTGTCAATGTTAGAATGTTTGGTAGTTGATGTAGTATTTTAGTACAATCCACTATCATCACATTCTATGATAATTCAATTAGCCAACCATCAAGCATATTGCCAAGCACAAATATGCACTTCAAAAGAATATATAGTACTTAGCAATAAAAACTTATCTCCTATAGAACTAATACCCTGAGAACACATCCAAAATGTAATCCCTTTTCAGCCAGAATTGAAGAAGAAAGGAAAACAAACTCTTCAACAGATAAAACCTATACTATTCCCTCTCTAACCAAAGACATTTGAGAAAAAATCCAATCCAACAATATCTAAAGCATAAAAGTTTGAATGCAAAATATATTTGTCCATGTTGAGCTTCAAACCTTCAAAAATGTGAACATGCTTACTTCTATTTGAGCATCTTTGGTATTCTTTGCTTGAACCTTTAGTTGCTTAGTTAACATGTTGACAAAATTATACTTGCTCCTAGGGTTTAAGAATACAATGATCTTTTATGAAATTGATATTTTGAGTCTTCGTTCTTGAAGACATTAAACTACATTTACTCTTATCGTACATCTTTTCATATTATTTATTAATATTCTTGGCTAAGTAATTGTTTTTATGTATTCATTGTTGAAATAATACTCAAATATCATTTGATTTGTTTGATTATTTTTAGATTGTCTTTTTTAATTATGTATATTTCAATGGCCATCTATTATATTAGAATGCTCACAAGATCATTTGATTGATTTGATTGTTCTTAAATACTCATTTTAAAATATTGTTGAAATATCACTTTATTTGTTTGATTGTTTTTAGGTATCCACTATGAAAGCTAATTGAAAAGAATCCCACCATGCTCAAATTCACGAATGATCTAATGCAAAGGAATTTGAGGATTTGCTAATGTATTCTCCATGTGCCAATATTATTACAGTTTGTATAATTCAGTTCCAATACAATTTATAAGATAATTCTTATGTACTTATTAGTACTATTGCAATGAGTTTTGTTTTTTTATAGTTAATTAGTTATTAATAATTTAGTTTTCAACCAATCAAAAACAATATTTTAAAAAAATAAAATAAAATTCAATTTTGTAAAGTCAACTTGTAAAATATTTAAATTTACAAATTATAAAAATAATATTTTGTGCATATGATTGGTTAAAAAGTTATGTGTGTTATTGGAGAATTTGTAGGGAAAGCAAGGTAAACTGTTTTTTTAACATTTTTTTAAAGGAATGAGTTTTCATTTTGCTTTATAAAGTGTTATTATTTTATGTATGTAATTGTTATTTTTTATTAAAGAAAATCTACAAAATCAATTAACTATTTTATAGAGATTTGGATTCACACTATTAAAATAATAAAATAAAAATTAAATTAAAGAACCTCCATAAATTAGCATATAAAATAATCTTTCTAAGGATTTGATTTTACACAATTAAAATAAAAATTTAAATTAAATTTTAAACTATTTGGCATTGCCACATTTTTTTATTTATTTTTAAAATTTTATTAACTTCAAAACATAAATAAATTAAAATAAGAAATAAATTTAAATAACTAAAATTAGTATAATTATCATTTAAATTATAATTCTAATCTTATTATTATTAATTATTATAATCTTAAAAGCATTATAATTAGGATTAAGATTAGAATTAAGAATAAGGTAAATTAAAATAACTAAAATTAGTATAATTATCATTTAAATTATAATTCCAATCTTATTTTTATTAATTATTATAATCTTAAAAGCATTATAATTAGGATTAAGATTAGAATTAAGAATAAGGTAATAATCTTTTTTTTTTGGCAAAAGTGGCAAGTCACTATATATGTATATGTATATGTATATATATATGTATATGTATATGTATATATATATATAAATAAAATAATACAAAATATTGTTCTAGAGAGCATACCGACAGGAATGCCAGAAAGAAAACCTCTAATTGTAGCTCAAAAAAGTACAAAACGATCTTAGTATATCTATCACTACCTATAATACTCCTAATCACAAACCCCTTTGTTCTTTTAACAAACCCCTTATACAATGTCAACACTAATTTTGCCATATATACCCTAATCATGATGATCATTTACAACCCATGACAACACCCAAGCTTTATGTCTATAACTATAACTAAACTCTATTAACTAAAACACCCTGTTTACCATACATTAAAAGGAACCTGCTTTAGCACCACCCCTGTGAGGACAATAAACTGAATTTTCATCTTGAATTCCTTGTGAAAAAAAATATTTAAATACTTAAAACATAATAATTAACAAAACTTACATTTTTTTCACATTAATAAAACTTACATTTAATTTATTTCAAATCTAGAAAACGATAATTACAATAATATAAAGGAAAGTAGTAGCCATTACATGGCACTTGTTAATCTTCAAGTTTTTAACTAAAACAATGACAATGTATGATGTTCAATTATGACCACACTACATAAAATAAATTATTGGAGGTACTTTATTGGTACTTTTATCTTTTTTCCCTTTCTTCCCTAGTCTGATATTTTTATTTAACTTTCTTTACTAGTCCATTCTTAAAATAGATAATGGTTTTATTATATCATAACTCTTTAATACGAGCTTATATTATAGATTATTCAAAATGAACTTATGCCATTGCTTATACATTTTTATAACAATTGAATGTCAATAGGAAGCTAAAAATTAGTCACATAAAATAAAAAAGAAAATAGGAAGACTGCATTCCTTCCACTCTCATTCAGCCTTTTATCTCCTTTGCAAACATCTACAACTTTGTGTATAGTGAATAATGGGTGTGTGCAAGAAGTTGAGTCCACTTTTGCTCAAAAAGTGTAAGTGTTTTTTTTTTTATTATTAGAATTTGTCTAATTTGACTTAAAAATTTGAAGCACATAGAGATTGAATCTTAAAAAATGTCAGTACTATGAAATGTAGCACTCCGAGTCTAGTTTACCAATATGCAATTTATTTTAATACCCAGATGATACATATTGAATTTTAATAGGCATGTTTAAAAACCACCATTTAAAAATCACTTCTTTTTTTACCACACCATGCATGTATACGTCATCCATATTTTGATGTAAATAATTGAATTTTTCTAAATCCTTTTAGAAAAAGATTTGTAACACACTAAATAATATGGACAATATTTTTTTGTAATTATTTTTTAATATATTTTTTTGTTAACTTTTTACTGGCTATATTTGTTGTTTTGAAAAATCCTCGTGTACGTCACACATAAAATGACATAAACTTATCATTTTTTGATTTTTTTTCAAATTGAAAAGAATTGTCTAAAGAATGAGGATGTATAATTCATTTTTCAAAAAAATATTTTAATAAAAAGTTATTAAAATACTAAAAAACCCTCATATTTAAAGTTTATGGACCAATTTCATCAAAAAATATTTCAAAAATAAAAAATAATCCAATTGTAAAAAGAATTACATATTTGGAATATACATAGTCTCATCTATAATGGGTTTCAATTTCGTAAAAAAATTCTATAAAGTCACTCTTTTCTTGTGACATTGACATGACCTTCAAGTTGCAGGTCAAACTAGGTCCAAAGCTTAGATTCAAGTCCCCAAGTTTTTTCCCAAACTGAAAAACCAAAGCACAAACCCGACCAAAATTCAAATTTTAACAAATGGGATCCCATTTTAAGAATGAGATCTCTTTTTCTAAGCAAGATCCCATTTTCTTTAATTAATATTTTGAACATTGGAAAACGGAACGAGATCCCATATTGAAAATGAGATCCCATTAGCTATAAACAGGGTCCCATTCTATTTTTCACCATTTTTTAAATTTTTACTGCTAAAAAATTACTATCAATTTTGCAACTTGACTGTGACTAATTCTTCCATTTTCTATTGAATTTTGTCTTCTACAAGCTCTTGAACATGTAATTTGATTTGAATTTTGAAAGGAGGCAACATTTGGACAATTTTGCAGTGGAATTGTGTTCATTTTCTACTCATTTGAAGGAGGATTAAAAAGAGACTTTTACTATTGAAATTCATTTGTACTTCAGAATTTTGTAATCATGGAATCACAAAGTTGTCAAAAGAGGAAAGATAGGAGGGTATTGACCCTTGAAGAAATTGAAGACAAGAGAGAATGGAGGAAAAAAGATAAAGAGATAGAAGAATGAGGGTTTGAACAATGAATAACGTTGAAGCATCTGGTTCCATGACTATAGAAGATAAAAACATTGAAGAGTCGATAGATGTAGATGATGAAAATTTGCAAGAGTTGAATGTGGAAGATAATACGATTATACAATGTAGTGTCCCTCCAGTTGTTGCACTTTGATTCAGCTTGAACTTTTGTTCAGTTGATAGTTGTTTTAGCTATTTTTGATACTATGCTACTTTATTTTAGTTACGAAACTGATACAATGTTGATTTTATACTGTGTTGATGATACTTTAGATACATTGTTGATCATTTGATTTTGGTTGTGTGGTGACATTATGATAAACATTATGTGTTATGGTTATATGCTATTTTGGAGCATTAGTGTGTTTATGATGATCATGTATCTGATGTTGTTTATGATGTAGTGTTGTATGTTAGTCTTGGTGAAGGAAACAGTGTAGCATTACTCACTCGAGAGTACCCTACTATGTTGCGACTGTCTTTCACAATGTGATTATTGGTTTATGCAGATATGTGTAACAGTGTTGTATGTTGCAGCGTGCAGGTACTGGGCATCGACTCCACCTGCTTGGCAGGTCTGAGTGTGCCCTAACCCAATGGAAACATGTTGTTTCAAAGATAATGCTAGGTCCCTTATAGGATGATTATATGTGTTGTCACCTATCATTGTATTATTGTTAGAGTCTGTTGTGTTGTTTATGTTTTATCTTGTTCGGAAATTAATTAATTAGTTAAATGGTTTATTAATTAATTTATTTGATTTAATGTAATTTTATTTAAATGTTAAATTAAAATAATTGTGTTTATGGTTTGATTTATTAAATTAAATTAAACAATATATTTATTTAAATATAATTGTTGATTTCAATGTGCAAACTTAAATAAAGGAAAAGTAGATATTTTGAAGAGTTTGTTTTCAATAGATTAAGAATAAATATCTGAAATCTTGACTTTGGGTTAGAAAGTGTTATCTTGGATATTTTTTAGTTGAAATTGATTGATCAAACTTAAATTGCATGTTGACTGTTAGTTAAGATTTGTGATTATGAGTTAATGGAAAATGAATTAAAAAGCTTTGGTTGTGCAATATCATTCATGGCAATTTTTCATAAGAGGTTTTTGCATGACAATTTTCTGGAGAAAGTTTATTTTTAGTATTGTTGTTTTTGAAAGCTCTATGAAAAGGGATTTGGAAGAATTTTTTGTGGTTTCTTTGTAGATTGGGGGTATGTGCAAGATTATCATGGAAAAAATAGGCCCTTAAGTGGCAAAAAATTTAGAAAAATTAGAGTTAGGAAACTTGACGTAAAAATGAATAATTTATCTATATTATTTCAAAAATATGTAAGAATAGAATCTTAGAAAATTGAATGTAGTTTCTAAACTACTAGGTTTGTTTAAAGAAAAAAAATATTTGAAAATTTGAAATTTCAATGCAGTAGTACTTAAATTTCAGGGAAAAATAAGAAGTAGGTGTCTATCTAACCACCCTAACCACAATAAAATGATAATATTTTTTTATAATATTTTAGATATAAGTAGAGGACTCATGTCCCGATGTGATGCATATTTTTTGTAATTTTTTTCCAAGTAAATAATTAATTATGAATTTTTTATTACAACTTTTAGAAAATATAAAAACTCATATGTCCGACCACCTTAACTTGGTCAAAACTTCATGCAATTCATTTTTTAATTTTTTTAATCCTATAGTATACAAAGCATAGAATGTGACGCATGTTTTGGATTCAAAAAATGTGATACTGTTTGAAAGCTATAGATGTTTTTCAATCAGCCTATCAATCAAGACTTTAGTCATAATTTGAATAGAAAAAGAATAATAGTTATTTATTAAATTCAAATTAAAGCATAATTTATATTGGTGGAAAGCTGAGAATTTCATTTAAAAACCCTTTTCATTTTATCAATTTTTGGTTAAAAAAAAGTCGTCAACCACATACCCATCATATTGCCACTTTTTGGCCCATCATGATCCTACACACACCCTTGGTCTAAAGATCATAGTATTTGAAGTTAGTTGAAAATTCAGAATTCTTCTTTGAATCTTGGATTGAACAAGCGGGATTTAATAGGTTCCTTTCTTTTTTATCTTGATTTGAAGGATAATTTTTTTGTAAATTATGTTTGAATTTAGTTTAACTGGGAAAACGGTTATGCTTGTCTGTGGAAAAGATAAACTCAGTCAAACCTGTAAATCCAACAAAGAAACAATTAGGGTGAGCTTTCAAATTTAAAAGTAAAATATAGAAAAACAATAAAAAGAGAATTCAAAGGAATATAGTTACATTCTGCAACTCATAAAATAATTTATGTTTTATATAATCTACTATTTTATTCTTCGAATGGAGATGAATTTTATTGCATTACTTACCATGTTATAAGGGGTTTTGAAATTGAGATTTTAAATTGCTTGTTGATTAATGCCTACCCACATATGCATTCAAGTTAGAAAAAATCCTACAAAGGATAGACAGAGCCAGTTTGACCTCATAGTCTACAACTTGTGAATGGAATTTAAATTCCATTTTATTTTGGTCTCTCATTAAAATCTGTAGATCTTGGTTATTCTGAGTAACTCTTTTTCCATGCAAGACCTACACCCAGCCAATCTTCTCATAGATCCCCTATTCCTTTGTCTTGTTAATTCATCTTGGTGTAGTCGACATTGTTCTATTTATTCGCACCTGATTATTAGATGTAGATCTACTTTGGAGACATCTGATTCTCCTTCATTGACCATTTTCTGGGGCATTGTTTATTTTTCCTACATGTGCCACTGAACTTTAAAGTTTCTATTTACTTTAAATAAATTATTTTGATTTGAAATACAACGCCTTGATATTGTGCTCATTTTGATTGGGTGTTTCATTTGATTGGTGTTCCCCAATTTGTCCCTTATTGTTGTCGATGGTGTTTAAAAGTAGTATGCAATAAATCTGTTTCATGCAAATAAATTGTATGTCTCTCATGCCTTATAGAATTCATTCACTGCACCACTCTTCCATATGCCTAATCTTCATAACCTCCAGAGGTGCAACCCCTGTTGGTGAGTGCCAGTTGAGACTGACAAATTATAATCTAGGTAATTATTGGTATTAGCGAGTACAACAAACCAAACTGGAGATATTTATCATGCCTATGGGAGAAGAGGTCGATACTTACTATTGTTTAGTGCAGATCCATAAATTCTATTCACCATACACTTATCTAAATATTTTCTTGACTGTAGTCTTGTATTGAGTCGATGACACAAGTGTGTTTGACATTATGATTTATGATTTTACATTTCTTTTCTTCAAATCCAATAAATATATGTTGAATTGTTGTTGTGTTTATTTTGCAGTGTTCTAAGTTGAATAAGAAATACTTTTATTCACAGTGGTAGTTTGAAATTGGAAATGTATAAATATATAGCTATATGCTTGAATATATATAATTAACCATTTGAATGTTAAAGATATAACAAAGGA
Source organism: Sequoia sempervirens (assembly GCA_007258455.2). Classification (NCBI taxonomy): domain Eukaryota; kingdom Viridiplantae; phylum Streptophyta; class Pinopsida; order Cupressales; family Cupressaceae; genus Sequoia; species Sequoia sempervirens. The sequence continues at coordinate 67,640,525 of VDFB02379711.1, forward strand.
CTTATAATCTGTGTATTTCTTGTTTAGTTCGATTAGCATGATAAATATATATATATATATATATATATATATATATATATATATATATATATATATATATATATATATATATATATATATATATATATATATATAAATTTGTGTGTATGTTATTGCTTTTAATTACTTCAATTTGCTTCCTCTTGCAACTAGTGTGAAGCTCTTAACATATTTAAATGGATGTTAAATTAGATTTTGTTTCTTCTTATTTAATAAACATTTATATGTAATATAAATTCTTTGATGAAATTTGAATGATTCTATTTATATTAAATTTATTTTATTTTATAAGAATGACCGTGCTATCTATATGAATGAATAGATAATATTTAAGATTATGTTTTAAACCAATAGGGCTTTTAATTTGTGAATTAATGAGTTATTATTTTGAACGAATCTTTAATTATTGATTGGTGTCAAAGAAAGCTTTTGTGAAGGAATATTTTGTTGTGGAATTCTTAGTTTTTCCAGAGGCTAGGGAACTCTTTGAATGAATTGTTTAATCTATTTGAGTCATGAAGTTCATTTAAAATAATTCATTGTGGAATTATCCATCCACATTATATTTGTTGCCTATACGGTAATTGGAAGTAAAATATTTTAAGTCATGATTGAGATGTGAACATGATGGTATGTTTGTGCATAATGGTTGTCTTTTGGTTTAATATGTAAAATGATATGTTATTAGGAAGAGTGGATTTCGATAGGGGTTGTAACCCTAAGAGTTAACCAGGGTAACCTATTAGAAGTTTATAATTTAGTGAAAACCTAATTTAATGTACTAGGGGTTGGGTAGTGTTCACTAAATAATTCAGATAATTTGATTGCCTCACCTTATACCTTAGTGCTTGTATAGACTAGGGGTAGGTTGAGATGGCCTAGAATGGCATGATCATCTACTTTGTCTTCCTGAAAGGTAGTTCGATTCCACATGAGTTTGTTTAGGGGTTGGGAATCGGTAGAGATTGTTAGGGTAACTCGATATGAGGGTTGATAACCTAGGAAGATTCACCAGGGTAACCTATAACGAACTATGTGATGACACTCTTTTCCTAATACATGTTATGTGGTCTCTTGTGTAGAGTTACCATTTTCTATGATGTTGCCTCTGGGAGTTTTTTTTATTATATATGTGATTTAGATATTGTTATGTCGTAATGAGTGTACGTCAAGCCATGTGATTTTATGTTATGTCTTCTTTTTTATCTTTCTTTGTGGACCTGATATTATCTCCTAGCATGGGGGGTGGACCTTCGGGTACCACTTGGTTGGGAGGAATGCACTTTTTCCTCCATTGGCTCCCCATATAGGTGTTATAGTGCTTGGATAATATTGTACTTGTGACAAGTTGTTGAATCTACATGCTTCATGAGGTTGGACGCTAAGCGTGCTCATGAACGAGATTGACAGATGTGTTATGATCTTCATCTATATTGTATACACACTTGATATGTATGAGTGAACTTATTGTAATGTTATTATGATGTAACGAGATTTTTCACAATCTCACTTGATGTCACTTTAATATATAACTTGATTACATTATGATTATGTGATTTGATCATTCATTATTTATATGATTTATCTTTATTCTTATGCTTTATAACTTTGGTTTAATGATGTGATGTTCTTTCTTGTAAGGTATATGTAGCATTGTCACGGAACCTTGAGAATGTATGTGTATATATGTTTATTTTATACTCTTGTTGTAATAGAATGTCCTTTTAAAAAAAAATTGTTTGGTTATTTTGTTACTTTTTGTGTTGTTCTCTAGGTTCCATGGCGGGGTGTTACAGCTTGGTATTAGAGCACAAGGTTCTAACACTGGGTACTTTGGATATTTATGAGCCCATTAGGTTTCCCTAGATGTTAGACTTTGTAGTTTGTGTTTTCCTATTTGTTATTGTTTGTCTTATAACTAAAACTTGTCCTTCATTTTGTGTAGGACAATGCCTAGATGATGAGGTGGTGGTTGTGGGGATAACCATTAGAAAACTCCCTCTCAGAGTTCTGATGAGAGTGAGCATGCGGAACAATAGGGTCCCCTATTGGATCAGGAAAGTGGGGAATAGAATCCTATACAACCAGAGATTGAGGGAGCAAAATTGTGTCTCTTATTGGAGGAGATTCTTGCTTGACTTGTTCCTAAACAAGAGGTTGGTTAGGAGGTGTCTAGAGAACAAGACAGATCACCTAGGAGAGTTGTTGATACTATGGAGCAGGATGTTGTTGCTATAGGGCATATGAGAGACGTATTGAAGGTGTACGCTCCCACATTTGACGGTATTGGAAGTGGTATGGAGGCAGAAACTTGGCTGATAGACTTGGGATGGTGTTTTTCTATGCATCCATATGGTAGCAACACTAGAGCTAGATGCACCATTATGCATCTTAGAGGATTTTCCTCTACATGGTGGTGATTGGAGGAGTAGAAGCTCCATTTGGATATAGATTCAATATCATGGGAGATGTTCTTAGAAAAATTTAGAGCTTGGTTCTTGTTCAACCATTGGCGGCAACATCATGTAGATGAGTTTCATGAGTTGAGACAAATGGTGATGTTAGTGGAACAGTATGAATGAGAATTCTATGAGCTTAACCAGTATGCTAACATTGGAGATGATGAGGGTATCTTAGTACAACACTTCATCAGGGGATTAAATGCCCATATCAGTGGAGGAGTTCGATTCTTTGAGCTAAAGACTATGGAGGTAGCCATGGAGAAGGCACATCTTATGGAGGAGAATTTGACTATGGCCTCAGGTGGACATTCAGGTGTTCAAATAGGTAGCACACCTTCTACAGGCTTTGGTTTGTGAGGCAGTCAAACTCAGATAGGGGGTTCCTCTCAAAACCAACAGGCACCTGCTAAGGGTGGACAACAGCAACAACAATAGCGTTACCCACTAAAGAATAAGAATTCTCAAGCTCAACAGGGTAATAGTTCATAGTATGGGAAGAACCATAACTGGTGGCGTAATAAGCAAAACCGTCAAGATCAGCCAGCACAGAGTGCACAATTTATGATTAACAGGGGCAATTTTTAGTAGTCTAATTCACCTTCTAGTGGCAAAGGTTTTGGTAAAGGTACTGGTTGCTTTTCATGTGGCTAGCAAGGTCACATTGCTAGGCAATGCCCTATGAGAGATACATCAGGATTTGGTTAGTGATAAGCGGCTTCGGAGCCGATAGTTGGAGATGCAAATTGTTCACACAAAGTCTTTGCTATAGTAGATAACCGTTAGGTAGATCATCATAATATTGTGGTTGAGACTTCAAGTCAGTAACAAGGTACGAATGTTTCTATCCTTTTTTATTTCAGAGCTTCTGATTCATTTATTTCACCCTCCATTGTGGAGAAATGTGGAATCGTGGAAGTAAAGCAAGGTGATAGGTGGCAGGTAGAATTGGCCTTTGGGATGAAGGTAGCAGTAGAATCACTTATTCACAATTGTGGACTTAGGATTGGATCGCTATCTACCTTAGTAGATATTCATGTTACACCTCTTGGTTCTTATGATATTGTTTTGGGTATGGACTGGTTGGGATCCCATCGTGCAGTGATTTATTATCAATAAAAGACAGTACGTTGCTTAGACAATTCTGGTGCAGAAGTTGAAATAATTGGCGTACATAAACCCATCTCCTTGCAGATTATATTAGCTATGTAGTTCAGTAGATTCTTTCATCAGGGTTGTCAGTTGTTTGTAACAACAGTTAATGACTTGGACTTAGGGGCAAGTTGAGAGGTATCTCTTGATGATTACCCTATTCTTGGGGAATTCGCAGATGTTTTCCCCAGTGATATTTCTGGTATGCCACTAAAACACAACATAGATTTCAGGATTGACTTGGTTCCTAGAGCAGAGCCTATATCTCAAGTTCCATATAGAATGACCACACAGGAACTGGGAGAGCTTCATCTATAGTTGGAGGAAATTTTTGCTAAGGGTTTTATATGTTTGAGTGTTTCACCTTGGGGAGAACCCGTTATCTTTGTGAAGAAGGACAGATCCCTTAGATTGTGTATCAATTACCGTCAATTGAATAAAGTGACAGTAAAGAATTGATATCCCTTACCCAAAATCGATGATCTCTTTGACTAGATCAAGGGAGCTAAGGTGTTTTCTAAAATTGATCTAAAATTGGATTACCATCTATTGCGCATTTCATAGGCGAACTTTCATAAAATGACATTTTGTACTCATTACAAACACTATGATTTCATAGTAGTACCATTTGGGTTAACAAATGCACCATATGTTTTCATGAGTCTGATGAATGGTGTTTTTCACACATACCTTGATTGTTTTGTACTTGTGTTTCTCGACGATATTTTGATCTATTTGAGAAATATGGAGCAAAAAGATCATATGAGACATGTATTGTAGTGCTTGAGAGAGAATCAGTTGTATGCAAATTTGGCGAAGTGTGAGTTCTTCCAAACTAAAGTGAAATACTTAGGCCATGTTATCTCTGGAGAGGGTATTGTTGTGGATCCTTCGAAGATCCAAGCCATCATTGATTGGCCCATGCCTACCAATGTATCTGAGGTTCATAGTTTTATGGGTCTTGCAAGGTATTATCGATGGTTTATATAGGGGTTTTTGAGGATTTCTCATCCTATTACTTCTCTTCAGAGGAAAGGGAAGAAATTTATTTGGTCAAATTAGTGTCAGTTGGCATTCCAGACACTCAAGGAAAAGTTAACTAGTGTGCCTATCTTAGTCATTCCTGATCCTACTAAGGGATTTGTCATTTGCACTAATGCGTCTTTGGATGGATTAGGAGCCGTGCTGATGCAGGATGGTCATGTGATTGCTTATGAGTATCACAAACTCAAGGGTCACAAATTGAACTATCCTACTCATGATCTGGAGCTAACTGCAGTTGTTCACACTCTGGTTCGGTGGAGACATATCTTGTTGGAGCACCATTTTGAACTTCACAGTGATCATTGTAGTCTGTAATACATTTTCAGGCAACCTAATTTGAATGCTAGGAAAAGACAGTGGATGGATTTCTTATGCGAGTATGACTTCAAGGTGAAATATATCCAGGGGAAGGAGAATGTAGTGGCTGATGCTCTTAGTCAGCGAAGGCATGAGCTTTCTGCCATGACTCTGAGAGTTTATTTGAGGAGCTATATTTTAGTAGCACTTCCTACAAACATACTATATCAAGAGGTGAAGATGGAGTTAGGATCGGGTAGACCCTTAGAGGGTAGATTCACAGGTTATACTCTCGAGTTAGATGGATTGTTGCAACACTTGGGTCGTATCTATGTACCACATACAAAAGGTCTTCACATGTTGATTATGTCAGAGGCACATCGAGCACCTTATTCAGCTCATCTAGGTGTTAAGAAAATGCACGTAGACCTTCATCAATTGTACTTCTGGCTGGAAATGAAGTGTGATATTGCTGATTTTGTTTCGAGATGTCTTGAGTGCCAGAGAGTTAAGGCCAAACACCAACATCCCGTGGGACTTTTGCAGCCACATTTAGTTCTTGAATGGAAGTGGGATATTATATCAGTGGACTTCATTGTTGGTTTACCCATTTTGTCTTGTCGACATGGTGCTATTATGGTTATTATTGACAAGTTGACTAAGGTAGCACATTTTTCTTTGGTTCGTTCCTCCTATAATGCCTCTTTTGTGGCCAAGATATTCATGGAGGATATTGTTCAGTTACACATAATTCCTCACAGAATCATTTCAGATAGAGATCATGTGTTTACATCTACATTATGGACATTCGTGCATCATGCCTTAGGTACTCAGTTGAACTTCAGCTTAGCCTATCACCCTAAGACTGATGCTCAGACTGAGAAGGTCAATTAGATTCTTGAGGATATGCTCAGGATGTATGCAATGTATCAACAATTTTTTTGGGAAGATTATCTTTACTTAGTGGAGTTCACCTACAATAATGGGTATCATAGTTCCATAGGTATGCCTCCTTTTCAAGCATTGTATTGACGTCCTTGTCGAAATCGGTTGAGTTGGTACCGACTTGAGGATAGAGTTCTACTTGGACCTGAGATGCTCCAGGATATAGAGCAACAGGTTGATCACATCAGAGAGCACTTGGTGGTGACACAGGACAAGAAGAAGTATTCCAATGCTCATAGAGTGGATCATCAGTTTTCAATTGGTGATAGGCTATTTCTTCGGGTGCACCCGCAGAAGAGTCTAATCGGTTATGGAAAAGGCTCTAATCTTGCACCTCATTTCATTGGACCGTTTGAGATTCTAGAGAGGATTGGTCCTGTAGTGTACAGTCTTGCTTTATCGCCTAGTTTTTCATGCATTCATGATGTATTCCATGTATCTATTCTTAGGCATTATCATCCTGACATTTCACATGTGCTCGATTGGAATGCATTACAAGTAGAGGACGGGCAGCAAGCTTTGGAGCCCGTGGGAATTCTTCAACATAGGAGACTTGCCCTTAGGGGTCGAGACGTCGATCAGGTAAGGGTCTAGTGGGAACCTAGTGATGAGGCATCAGCTACTTGGGAGGATGCAGTCCACATGTGAGATTTTTATCCTTATCTTTTTGCAAGCTTCCAAGAGTAAGCCCTATCCTAGGGGGAGGATGTAGTGTCCCTCCAGTTATTGCACTTTGATTCATTTTGTTTCTATTCGGTTGATAGTTGTTTTATCTTTTTTTGATACTATGCTACTTCATTTTCGTTACAACACTGATACTATGTTGGTTTTATACTATGTTGATGATACTTTAAATACATTGTTAATCATTTGATTATGGTTGTGTGGAAACATTATGATAAACATTATGTGTGTTATGGTTATATATGCTATTTCAAAGCATTAGTGTGTTTATGATGATGTATTTGTTGTTGTTTATGATGTAGTGTTGTATGTTAGTCTTGGTGAAGGAGAAAATGTAGCATTACTCACTCGAGAGTACCCTGCTATGTTGCGACTCTCTTTCACGATGTGATTATTGGTTTATGTAGATATGTGTAACAGTGTTGTTTGATGCAGCATGCAAGTAAAGGGCATCGACTCCACCTACTTGGCAGGTTTGAGCGTGCTCTGATCCAATGGAAACATGTTGTTTCAGAGATAATGCCAGGTCCTTCTTTGGCCATCGTTACCTTATAGGACGATTATCTATGTTTTCACCCGTCATTGTATTGTCGTTCGAGTTCGTTGTGTCGTTTATGTTTGTATCTTGTTTGGAAATTAATTAATTAGTTAAATGGTTTATTAATTAATTTATTTGATTTAATGTAATTTTATTTAAATGTTAAATTAAAATAATTGTGTTTATGGTTTGATTTATTAAATTAAATTAAACTAGATATTTATTTAAATATAATTGTTGATTTTAATGTGCAAACTTAAATAAAGGAAAAGTAGATATTTTGAAGAGTTTGTTTTCAATAGATTAAGAATAAATATCTGAAATATTGACTTTGAGTTAGAAAGTGTTATCTTGGATATTTTTTAGTTGAAATTGATTGATCAAACTTAAATTGCATGTTGACTGTTAGTTAAGATTTGTGATTATGAGTTAATGGAAAATGAAATAAAAAGCTTTGGTTGTGCAATATCATTCATGGAAATTTTTCTTAAGAGGTTTTTGCATGACAATTTTCTGGAGAAAGTTTATTTTTAGTATTATTGTTTTTGAAAGCTCTATGAAAAGGGATTTGGAAGAATTTTTGTGGTTTCTTTGTAGATTGGTCTAAAGATCGCAGTATTTGAATAGTTGAAAATTTAGAATTCTTCTTTGAATCTTGGATTGAACAAGCGGGATTTAACAGGTTCCTTTCTTTTTTATCTTGATTTGAAGGATAATTTTTTTTTAAATTATGTTTGAATTTAGTTGAACTGGGAAAACGGTTATGCTTGTCTGTGGAAAAGATAAACTCAGTCAAACCTGTAAATCCAACAAAGAAACAATTAGGGTGAGCTTTCAAATTTAAAAGTAAAATATAGCAAAACAATAAAAAGAGAATTCAAAGGAATATAGTTACATTCTGCAATTCATAAACTAATTTATGTTTTATATAATCTACTATTTTATTCTTCGAATGGAGATGAATTTTATTGCATTACTTATCATGTTGTAAGGGGTTTTGAAATTGAGATTTTAAATTGCTTGCTGATTAACGCCTACCCACATATGCATTTGAGTTAGAAAAAAATCTACAAAGGATAGACAGAGCCAGTTTGACCTCCTAGTCTGCAACTTGTGAATGGCATTTAAATTCCATTTTATTTTGGTTGCTCATTGAAATTTGTAGATCTTGGTTATTATGAGTAACTCTTTTTCCATGCAAGACCTATGCCTAGCCAATCTTCTCATAGATTCCCTATTCATTTGTCTTGTAAATTCATCTTGGTGAAGTCAGTGTTGTTCTCTTTAGTCACCCCTAATTATCAAATGTACATCTACTTTGGAGACATTTGATTCTCCTTCATTGACCATTTCCTGGGGTGTTGTTTATTTTTCCTGTATACACCACTGAGGTTTAAAGTTTCTATTTACTTTAAATAAATTCTTTTGATCTAAAATGCAATGCCTTGATCTTGTGCTCATTTTGATTGGGTGTTTTGTTTGATTGGCATTCCCCAGTTTGTCCCTTATTGTTGTCGATGGTGTTGGAAAGTAGCATGCAATAAATATGTTTCATGCAAATAAACTATATGTCTCTCATGCCTTATAGAATTCATTCACTGCACCACTCTTCCATAGATGTAATCTTCATAACCTCCATAGGTGCAACCCTTGTTGGTGAATGCCAATTGATACCAATGGATTATAATCTAAGTAATTGCTGGTATTAGTGAGTACAGCAAACCAAACTAGAGATATTTGTCATGCCTATGGGAGAAGAGGTTGATACTTACTATTGTTTAGTGCAAATCCATAAATTCTATTCACCATACACTTATCTAAATCTTTTCCTAATTGCGGTCTTGTATTGAGTCAGCGACACAAGTGTGTTTGACGTTTTGATTTATGATTTTATATTTATTTTCTTCAAATCTAATAAATATATGTTGAATTGTTGTTGCATTTATTTTGCATTTATGATAGGGTCTCACCGACATGGAATGGTGGTCCTAGATGGGGGTCTCGGCAAAAGGTTATGCCTTCGGCATAAGGTCTAGCCGAAGAGGTGAGGTCTTGACAAAAGGAGGTGTCATGGGGAGATGTCTCACCGATGGTTGTTAGTCACGCTGAGGGATTCTCCCTTCAGCGTAGTGTTTTGAGCACGGTGAAAGGTCTCACCAACCAAGTAGGGTCTTGCCGGAATTAAATGAACTCAGGGAGAATGGAAGAGCTTGGCATGTATTCTCGCCGACTGGTGGTATTCTCGCCAACATCTTTTGTGCCTTTAGTGTAACGTGTTGAGTGCGATATGTTGTCTTGTCGAGTGCGATTGTCTCAACGATGAAAGGGAATATCGCTATAACTTTGGCTGCCCACTGTGATGTCTGGCTGACCCGATGGTGTCTCATTGAAGGATGAAGGGCTCAATATGAGGTCCTACCAAGAGAATAGAGTATCGCTGATAGATATGTGGTTGCGGTAGGACTCATCGCCGAAATTTTGCATTCGACAAGAAGTCTTGCTGAGAATGGGGAGTCTTGCCGATAGCGATGGATTTTCCAATGGAAAAGGGGATATCGGTGTGACCAATGGGAACTCGCTATGACCTCTGACCGATAACGATTGTCTTGCCAATGTTTTTTTGTGATATCGATATAACTTTTGCATTCGATATGAGGTCTCACCGATAGTTGTATGTTATGTCGATCATTGTTGTGGAGCATAATTGCATCGGGGAGACATGACCAGTGTCTCACCAACATGCGATTTCATTCGAGAAGCTTTTGACCACTTGGAAAGCCTAAGTGGCATGCGTTCAACCAATCAGAGGGAACTAAAGGTGAACCATTGGCATTTTGACAGATTGACTACCCCTATGAAGAAGATCAATAGAAAGGGCGTGGCATGGGTTGGCTCAGTGAAACAATGGTGTGGAGATCTAATGGGAAAATCTGATGTTGTTTCTAGAGGACGATCAACTTGCAGAAAGATCTTGAGCACAAGAAAATCGAAAGGAAGAAGAGGTCGCAAGTCTCAGTGACAGCTGTGAGGTCTATTGGAAAAGGTAGACCAATATTAATGGTAATGCTCGAGGATATTCAAAGCAGCTCTAATGAAAGTTTCGAGGGTGGACACGAAGGCCAGAAGTTATTGCGATGGTTGCAAAAGATCTAAAGGCTTCTCCTAAGGGTGATCCTTCACCAACATGGACACGGGGATGCATATTGAATGCGGCATTAACTTCATTCCAAAAAGATATGAGGGCCGACCCTCTTGTAACCAACTGATATTTTGTAAACCCTAAAAGCAAGGGCCATCACATTCTTTTTGGCACGTTCTGTATATATGGAATTTTTGCCTCTTTTAGTAGGACTACGAGTTTTAGAAAAGAGAGAGGGAGATTTTTTAGAAACCAGTAGCAGTAGAAAAACTTAAGAGTAGCAGTAGAATAGGAGTTAGATTTGACAGAAGGCAGGGATGTATCTTTCAAGTTTTCTTAGTATAGAGGGAAACAGTTTGAAGACATAGGTTTTCTGTACACTGGTGATTGTGCTAGATTTGTAAATGTTGCTTATCTATTCACCAACAGTAGAAGCAACCAGATTTAAATCTACTTCATATTGTGTTCTTGAATGGTGTTTATCTTGGGTTAATCATTTGATTTGAAAAGCTTTCAAGGAATGAAGTTTTATTTTATGTTTTGTTTAAATAGTGATTTGCAATCTGCTGTTGAAATTAGCACTGTGAATGAATGAAACTGTGTGTTAATCACGAGTTAATTTTGTTCTGCAGTTGTAGTTAGGAATTCCTTGAAAGGTAGCAAGTCTGGTTAAGTTGGATGAATTATCATTCTCTTCGGTTCCAAAGCTTTTGATCTATCTTTTTTCTGTTACTTAAAAAACCCTGGTTAAAGTAGGTTTAAATTTATGTTTGATCTTAGAACAATCCACAAGCTCAATACCAGCAGGCCCCTTGAACATTATAGTTCACATCAACCATTGAGTGAAATCAGCATAGTCAAGAACCGATTACAAAGACCTTGGGAGTTAGATATCCATGTGTTATTCTTTCTCTTTCAAGAGAGCAGAATAGTAATATTTTGTTTACTATTGATGTGCTCATCTGAACCATCAACACAATCAATTAATCATGACCATGAATACATTCAAAACACATGCTATAACACATATCAATTTAACAATTAAAGAATTTCAAATAAATTTACTAGATAAAACATTAATAGAAAACTACAATGGCTTTCTTATTATCAAGGATTTCCATATCTTTCAATTTTAACACTTTTTCATTTCTTAAAGAGAAAGGATTCTAATCCTAAATGCAATGACTTTATTAAAAAGGAATAATAAACAAAACATTAACGAGAGAATTTGGAATATAAGGTAAACTAGAATCTTTCCAAATACTACTTGAATATTTCTTAACCATGATTGGGTTAATTCTATTCAGGAATCTACTTGTACTTTGCTTATGTAAGAACCTAAGGTACTTCCTCACAAGAGTCCTTCATTATTAACATTTTGTATGTTATATAAATAAGGAAACTAAATTACTTCTACACAAGTGACTACTAATCTTTGAAGCATCTTTCTATAAAATTATATACTTATCATTCCTAATTCATTAAATACGCTATCAAGACAACCCTTCACTCATAAGATGTTAAATTAATAATCAACCATAACACCTAATCTTTTGACTCTAATTCAATCCCAATTCCTTCTTAATATTAAAGGATTCTCATCTGAATAAAATATTCATACGAATGGCTATCAAGATTACCTTTTTCTACATGACAACCTAATTATTTTGAAAGATAATTCAAATATTATTTAATAACTATATCCCAACAATATTTATAAACAATGAGAGTAATATTTTAATGGACAAGGAGACAATTTACAACTCATTTCATACTATAAAGAAGATTTATGTATTTACTTCTACAAGTTTCATGACAAAATTTCCCTCAAGGAATGCTCAATCAACATGATATTATCTAAACTCCTATCGACCACTATCCATTAAAGAACCAATGATTGTTGATTCCATCTTTTGTATTAGTAAACAACATAATAGGAATAAGTTCAAAACCAATGATTCACCAAAATAATGTATTTTCTTCATAGAGTAGATTTAAGAATTAGGTAAAAACATAAAGTATACCTTGCAATGTAAGGAGACTAATACTTTAGATACCGTGGTGCAAAAATTTACTTAATCAAATTGGTTTTTATTTGAAAAGAATAATTACTTCGGTGAATTTCCACAACATAAATGATATAATAATTTGAACTCTAAATTAGGAGAAGATAAATGCTTTACTAACCTATCACCCATGCTTCCAAATCATCAAATGAGCAATACATTCAACTCCCAAGCAAATTACAGCTTCGATGAAATTATATATATAAGTTTTCTTTCATCATATCACATGGCTTCGACTAACAGATTTGGATGCAATTCATCGAATTGGAACATGACATAAACCAGCGATTTCTACAAGGATAGACTCCTCGAATTCTCCAATTCAAAAGTTAGCTCACAACATTTCAAATGCATAATATATATTGCTAAATTTGAACACACAAAAATAAACAGCAAGAGGAGACTATCAATGTAAATCAAGCTAATTGTCAACGAATATTGTATACATAGAGTGTACAACGAATACCAAATTCAATGAATTCCAAAACCGAATCTAAAGAACAGTGAATATTTCAAATTTCATCATATTAGCATTCATCAAATATCAAACTTGATTTTCAATGGAATGCACAGAAATAAGTTTGCATCTAAAGTATTAATAAAAATAAATTTCAAAACCATAATGTACAAGCTAGGGTGGCAAGACCACAAACAGCATCGATTATCAACATATACGAAACTCATCGACAAGGAAATGCAATACAAAGAAACGCAACAAAGAAGTGATAAGGGTTTCCAAGAACAAAACCCTCAAGGGATCTTATCTCATGAAATATTGTGATGGAAGGAGGCGTGCAAAGCACGTTTTTTGAAGGATATAGAATTTTTTCTGAGGAAGTGCAATCGGCTAAGGAAAGGGTGTGCCTAGATTTTGAGAAGAGTCGTAGAAGCTTTCAAGCATAAGCAATTTGTCAGGTGAAAAAAAAAATCTATAACCTTCACTAGTATACATTATGCCTGAGGCAAATGAGAACTTAGAATAGCGTAGACAGAGTATGTGGACTGTTTTGACATAATGCCAATTGCATTGGCTGAGAACCTACCATGCTAAATCTGCATGTGAGGATTATTCAAAATGGCATGACATTTGATTGACTCTACAAACATGAGTTCACATGATTGTAGAATAAAAAGAGTAGTCAATTTTAAAGAATTTTGGCATAGTTATTTAAACCTAGTGCCATATCATTATATTCTACGCTATATTACTATATTCCAAATATTAGTGAAATCACCAAATTCCCTTAATAAGTAATCACAAGAAAGAATTTTTATGAAGAATAATCTTGATATCAAAAATGATTTGGAAGCACCTTAAAGCATAGCAGTGATAGAAAGAATCTTTTTGGACTAGCTAAACTAAGGGTTGACGACTAGCATCTTGGACATTTGTAGATCCAATGGAAACTCACTCGTCAGCTCTCCCAGTTTTGTCATATTTCCATCTTCATCCAATGCACCCAAATAGTTTAAAAGCTCTAATGCATGCATCAAGTTTTTGGAGTAGGAGGATCCATAAACTTAAATGAACCAGGTCATCAATCCCTAGTCTCTTAAGTGTAAGAACCACATTTGCAAGGTTAGATCACAAAATCTCAGGGTATGTCCGTGGTGGGAGATCATTCTAAAAATTTCTTTTTGTGCAAATTCATAAGCTCAGCAAGTCCTACTCTCTAATGTGCACTAGCTTTTGATAAATGAGAACCAAGCAATGATTGTACTCGTATTCAAGGATTATAGACCTTTTGTTTTGCAAATCCCCCCAATCAATCACATATACAATTCCATAATTTGAAATATGGTGCCTTAACTTGAGAGAGAGAGAGAGAGAATGAAATATTCTCGAGGAAGCTGCTAGAATTTTGAAAACAAAAAAAAATCTCATAAAAATCTCTAAGATTCCCCCAAAAATATGTCTAGGAGAAAAGCTATAAAGATTCCATGCAAAATCCTCTTTCTTTAGTAAAATACTAATTTTTAAATAACTGTTTGAGGTTGCATGTTGCTACATGCAAAACCTTTCCATTAACTATTATTAAATTTATGATTGAAATAATATTCTATTTATCCTCCAATAAAATAATCAGTTAAAAATTGTGCATGTGCTCCATAAATTATCTTTTCTATATTTTTAATTATTTTCTTTATTATTTATCAGTCATTTATCACATCCCATTATAATTTTATTTTATATTATTATATTCCATCTCACTTTTAATTTATTGCAAGCTTTATTTTTTAATAAATATATTTATGTTTAATTATCCAAGTGCCCATTAAAACAACATTTATCAAACAACTTAAACTAAACAACCCAAATCAACATTTATCAAATATCATGAAAGGGTGAATCATGGAGGGGCATTACATCCCCCCCCTAAGATTCGACTTACTCCTGGAAGTTGCAAGGTTAGAATAAAACATACACACATTAGTTCTGAAATTTGTTAAATAATATCATGTTTACCTTTTCTTTAAAATAAATATAAGCAACATCAAATAATCAAGCAAACCAAATATCAAACAATTACCTAAACCTTAACCAAGGTTGAGAAGTAGGACCAATAGACCAGAGACATTAGACGACATAGATGAGGTGACGGATTGGATACTCATCCTCCTTGAGGATGATGGCTAGGGTAGGGGATCTTATGTTATCTCCGAACAACTATTCCATTGGGTGTGAGCCACACATAGACCTACTAATTCAAGTGGAGTCAATGCCTGGTACCTGCAACCTAAAGAAAACAAAATGGTTGAACATATATAATCATGCAATCAGGCACACCATGAAAGTAAATTGCAGCGTAGCAGGGTACTCACGAATTATTAATGCAATGTTGTCCCTTTCACCAAGACACATCCAATACAACAATTAGTAATCAAATCAACTCATAAAAAATCTACTACATATCAATCAACATGCTACACTTTCATAAAATGCAGTATAATTTTGCACACAAAGCACACATTTTCCATTAAATATCCATCATTTACAGACAAAAAATTCCATTTTATTCTTTTCACAACACTAAATATCTTAACATATTCAGCATAAGATCATGATTTTACACCTTTTAAGAAGCACAGAAACATAATTTATCATTTCATATGCACTATCTTCATGATCTAACATGCATTCTTCACATACACACACAAATTCACATCACCGAGAGTCACATCACAAGGCTACATAAGGATCCATAATGCATCCCCGATAGAAAGAATGTCGGTGCATTGCGCACTACACCGAGGGTCCTATCCTTTCTACCGATTTATTGCAACATTGGACAAACACCACCAAAGGAGAAATCTCAGGTTGCTAAGTGAGGATGAACAAAAAAGGGAAGACATAATCTCAAGAGTCTAGCACAAGGAAAACATAATGGGATCATATAAAACTAGAGTGCCCAGTGTTAGAACTTGGGCTTTGATACCAGGTGTAACACCCTGCCACAAAACTCCAGAGGACATCACGCAACAAGACTTAATAATGGAACACTTTTTATTTTAAATAAGAAATAACAACATAACAGTGAAATTCATAACTTAACATGTACATAGAACTAAATCATCTAAGGTTTCATGACTACATTACTAACACAACTACAAAAAAGAATGAGAAATCAAATAAATAACATTAAAGTTCATTTATAAGTAACTAACAAGGATATAAACTGATGCAGGAGCATCCAGTGGTGTAAGGGCAATCTTGCATCACCCAAAAAATAGTTAAATTTCAAGTTTATCAATTTTTATTTTATTTTTATTTTTGGATACCCTTTTCATCATAATGAAATTCTCAATTTACGGTTTTTATTTTCCATTCCTGGGTTGAAAGAT
>VDFB02379711.1:67656830-67694355 GCA_007258455.2 Sequoia sempervirens
AAACTTTAATTGTAGAGTTGTACATCTAATTTAAAATTTCTTTGTCTTGTTTATGTAGACTGATTTAGAGAATTTAGAGGTTTATTCAGGCGCACCAAAGCATCCAAATGTAGATATGATGGTAATTTAATTTTATGATGGATTATAAATTAAATTGTCATTAAATCATTTTTTATTGTCTTACATCTGATTTCATCTTTCTCTTAAACAGAGTGTTTCAGGTCATCCAGATAGTTTGCATGGTGTGAAGAGGTCTCTTGATTATAGAGATAGTACATGACCTAGAAACATGTGATTTTATGTGTTATATTTGTTTATTTCATGGACTATATTTCTTGTTTATCATGTACTATGTTGGACTTTATTTCATGCGCTTAATATATTGGTTTCATGCACTTAATATGTTACATAAAT
Organism: Sequoia sempervirens; assembly: GCA_007258455.2. Lineage (NCBI taxonomy): Eukaryota > Viridiplantae > Streptophyta > Pinopsida > Cupressales > Cupressaceae > Sequoia > Sequoia sempervirens. The sequence continues at coordinate 67,657,245 of VDFB02379711.1, forward strand.
TATGGACTTTATTATTGTTTGAAATTTTAATTTACACATGTACATTTATGCATTTTATGTTCATAGTCAAGACATTAATGTGAAATTTAGTGATCTCATACATGGATTAATATAGGACATTTTAATATTTATACTTTGCAAATTTAGTGATTTCATACATGGATTAATATAGGACATTTTAATATTTATACTTTGCAAATTTAGTGATTTCATACATGATATACATGATATGTACATTCAATAAATAGCGATAATTACTCAATGAACTTATATAACTATGGTTCATTCAATAAATAGCGATAATTACTCAATGAACTTATATAACTATGGTTCAAGTAGGAAAATTTCTTTCGATTATAAGATAATCCATTTCTTTTAATTCATCATTTTGTATAATATTCATCATCAAGGAATATGATGTTGGTTTCCAAGAGCTAGTGTTTACAATTAGTACCTAGGTGGATAGTGTTGTGTGGTCCCACAACATGCATGTTGCATTTGAAAGGCATGGGGGCCATGGTTAGCATGACAATGTGTGCTTCCTAATTTAATCAAAAAAGTTTAAAGAACCTATTTTTGTGATAAATTCACTTGTGGAGGTGTTTAAAACAATTTAAATCAAGAGTAGACTTGTTTTTAAGAATTTTAAGTCTTACAAAATCGAGACTTTTATCTTAGCACATTCCACATTTGGTAAAGTTAGGTCAGGTAGCCGAGTATAAGGCTAGACAAAGAATTTCTTATGTGACCTAATTTACCGTAGGTGATAAAAAAAAGAATTACCAAAGCTTGGACCAAAATTTATATTAAACCATATATGTCAAAAATTGTGAATTAAAAGTAGTATTGAATCATATTTAAAAGTATAGATGGATAGTAGGTAGTGGATAGTAGGTAGTGACAGTATTTTCTCACAAAAAAGAGAAGTCATAATCTTGGAATAAATGTCTAAAAAATATCTCACTCTAGAGCCAGATAAGCAAAAATGATTAGGAATTATGTAACTTTGTGCATTCCTTAAAATTCCTTTAATGATCATAATCTCAAAGATGCTAAAAGTGCATCAATTAGGTAAATCAAAAGGCTTGATTTGGTATAAATAATGGATGAAACAAGGTTATGTCTTAATTTATTGGGATTTTAATTTTGATGCAAGTAAGTGCAAAGTAATACAATTTTTTAGTGCAAAAAGTTCTAAAGGATATAGAGGTGGAGTTGACTGTTGATCTAGCAATAAATGTTTTTCCTAATCCAAAAGTAGATTTTTTTTATTTCATACATGATATACATGATATATATGATATGTACATTCAATAAATAGCGATAATTACTCAATGAACTTATTCAATTCACATCAATCAATAATCAGTCAATAAATCATAATTTACAAACAAAAGCAATCTATGTATATACCAGAAAGGATAAAATTTTAAGAAATAAACAATACCATAGAAGATTAGAGAATAAAAGCATTAATAAATACTATAAATAATAGTTCATCTAACACTAATTTATAAGTTGTCAAAACAAATAATGACGTCTTAAGGGGGTGTCTAAAGGAGTCATAATAGAACATCTTAAGGGGATGTCTTAGGGGGTTATAATATGTCTTAAGGGGATGTCTAAAGGGGTCATAATAGAACGTGTTAATTAAGGGGATGTCTTAAGGGGTCTTAATGGGATGTCTAAAGGGTCATAATAAAACGTGTTAATTAAGGGGATGTCTTAAGGGGTCTAAAGGGGATGTCTAAAGGGGTCATAATAGAACATGTTAGTGGGGGATGTCTTAGGAGTCTTAAGGGGATGTCTAAAGGGGTCATAATAGAGAGCGTGTTAGTGGGGGATGTCTTAAAGAAGGGGTCTTAAGGGGATGTCTAAAGGGGTCATAATAGGCGTGTTAGTGGGGGATGGCTTAGGGGTCTTGGGGATGTCTAAGGGGTCATAATAGAGAGCGTGTTAGCTAGGGGATGTCTTAAAGAGTCTTAGGGGATGTCTAAGGTCATAATAGAACATGTTAATTAAGGGATGTCTTAGGGATGTCTAAAAGGGTCATAGAACATCTTAAGGGGGATGTCTTAAGGGGTCATATCACGCCTAAATGGGATGTCTTAAGGTGTCTTAAGGGGGTGTCTTAAGGTCTTAAGGGGGTGTCTTAAGGGGATGTATTAAGGGGTCATAATACGTCTTAAGGATATAATTGATTTAACAATAATGTATGCATGATATTTAGTGATTATACACATAAACATAAAGTTTCAAAGTAGGAAAACATGCATATTTAAGAAACAAAATATATAGAATATTGATTTGATACATAGAAGTACATAGAGTATGTTTAATTTTGTAAGTATGTATGTACATATATGTCATCTCAAAACAATGTTTACAAAATTTGGATATGCCATCTCAAGAACATCTCAAACTCGTGGCTAGAATGTAGTAGGTCTTCACACCACCTAATATCAAAAAGGTACAAGCAATACCAATGAAATCATCAAAACATACATATTTTAATTTATATAAAATTATCTATATGTACAGAACTCAAGTACCTGCATTTAAAAGTATTCCACACATGTTTGTAGGTTGAATCCAGACATCCTCTCCTTTTTGTTTCAAAGTATGAGATGAATGAAATGATGGCTCTAGGATACAAAAAATGACAATATATCAATTTTAACTATTAATGTCCAAGCAATATCAATATGTAATCAAAACATGTATTTAAATATAATTTAACTAATAATTACCTATTTTTACCAAGTATTCCATGTTGTCTAGGTTGAATTTGCACGGACTAGATCCTTTTTGTGATTATGACTTAAGGATGTATAAAGGACAATTTAAATCAATTTCAACTAATAACACACTTGACCAATGTCGAAACATGTATTTAATGTATTTAAAAGGACAAAATAAAACCAAAACTATATTTACATGTATTTACTTAGTCCATTGTACCATCTGCATCCTCTCTTTTTTGCAATGCATCTATGATTGCCTCATGCTCTTCCATAGAAATTGACCATAGCAATTTTTTTGAAGGTCTTCCACGATACCACTCTAGTTTTATATTTGTTGCCACCACCAAATGTGAATAATGCATAATCTTTTTATGTGTTTCATAGTCTTTGAATATGGGTAGACCATTCTTTCTTCTCAAGTATTTTCGTAGCCAAGTTCCAACAACCGCCACCGATCCTATTGGAAAACATGTTAAAAAACCATCATCAAATAAGTTCTCAAAATTTTCTTAAGGGGATCAAAGACTTGTTCTAAAAATTGCTTAAGGATCTAAAACTTATTTATCATTTGAAGTCGCTTAAGGAGGTGTCTTAAGGGGATCACCATACCTGTTTGATAATGAAAGCCATCATCATCTTCTTGAGGTGTTATCAACTTATGTTTAGTTTCCACACAATGATCCAACCAATATTATGTCTGCTCTCCATTCCCCTCAGGTGCAATAACAACATACACATGTCATACCAACAAAATTTGATTTAATAACTTGTGCATATCCATATAAATAATTTAGTATTACATAATAACTTAATAAAGTGAAATAAATTGAATTAAAATTACCTTCTTGTACAAGGTCACGAAACAAGGTCATAATCTTGGTCTAAACACTTGATCATTTTCTTTAATAGTTCTTTCATATTAATCATGTGCTTGTGTAGGTGTCAATGATATTTGCTCCCACTGTTCAACCCATTCTATATTTTCACATGCTTGCCAATCTCCTGAGATACAAAACTGGAAAAAACATGCAAGCTCCTTGTCCAAATAGTCCATGTGCTTTATGCTCTAGATACAATGTTCTCTTCTTCCACCAACCAAAAGAATTGATGAACTATAGAGTAATCACTCGAACCAGGTGTAGATAATCTTCTATTACACCAATCCACAATCTCATGTGCATTTTAAAATTTTACTGAATCCTCGAATTTTAATTGTTCTCTAGCGAGAATTCTTTTGACACACGCACCAGCTCCATCATGTTCTCCTTTACCATGCCCAGCTTAAAAAAAACTCCATATATGTTGGACATTAAGTTCCTTGTGTGAACCCTACTTAACCAATAGAACTTGTTTCTAGCATTTTTGAAGGCGCCTGCGTACAATTATCTAACCATATGAGGTGTTCTTTCATATGGATTCCTCTTCTCTTAAATTTCTATAAAATATACTAAAACAATATTGAACAAACTCGATGAGTGTAACTAGTTGTCACTCAAATAAAAATGATACTCCCTCAAAAAACTTTTCTGTCATCCTCAGTGCTATCATCTGCATGTCTATAAACAATATGGACAAACATAGCTACTTGCACAAAATTATAATATTGAGATTGAATTTCCTCTTGCGGAGCGAGAGTATAATTCTCCACAAAATCAACCACTGAAAGTATAGTACTAATTGGAAATGTGTTTCTACATGCACGAAATTGGCCATCAAGCCATCGAGTATATTCAAGTGCATGACATATTTTGGTACAATTTTATTATTAAATTCACTCATAAATGCATGCACACTAACTTTTTATGTAACTAAATCACAATGCTTCCTATTTTTCCATCTTTTAAAGAATAGTGAACATTCCTAAATCTTTTGACATCTACTAATTGTTGTCCAAAATCATGATCAACACTTTCATGCAAACAAATTCTTAAAAGTGAAAGATTTCCACAGTTAATGCATTGTCCAGAAATACAAGAACTTAAATAAAATAATTTATCATTAGATTTTTCACAAAACAAACCTGAAATAAACTCTCTTATTGCTTCAGGTGGTATATCAATACCACAATCCTGTCTAATCATGTTAGTATGCAAGGTACAACGTATATATCGAAAAACATCATAAAAATAACGAAATTGAACATGTATTTTACAACAACAAGATATTCGTTGTTTATTAATTTTTACATACCAGGGTTTACATTTTTCAAAAGACCTTTGACTTATTTCAATATTACCAGGTAACACTAAATCACTATAAAATTTTCTATAAAATTCAATTTGTGTTGTATCTAATAGGTGTTTTTGGGTGAGGATCGCAACTTTGGACCCCACCCTTAATTTTAAAACATCTCTAGCATTAGATGAAACCCTAGTATTATCATGCCAATATTTTTCGATCAAAGATTTAATTTCAACATTCAATTTTATATTAGACCTCGGTAGTCGTCCACTGAAACTCCAACATTGATTGATAGGATCATTTTCTATACTTTCTCTTATTTTTGCCACTCTTAGTAATGTTTTAGGATGTATTTTTAAAACTTCACTAATATTGTTTACCATTCTTTTATTTAAAGTTGCTTTGTTAACTATAGCAGTAGTTATAGCTCTTCTTGCTGCGTTTTTATCTTTAGATCGACTATTTTTCCCAATAAATTGAATGGCACTAGCAACAGTAGACATAACATGATTTAATGATTGATCTTTTCTTTTTGGTTTAACATAAAAACCTAACCTATTCATTACTTTCCTCATTTTTTGCATTCTCATCAATTGCATCATTAATTGACATTGAAATGCAATTTTTTTACGATAAAAGAATTTGGTGTATATTCTATTTGCATGTGTTCTTATTTGCCTCCAAGAAATTTGATCAGGAAGATTATCGAAAACACCACTTCCAATTTTTAAAAAAGTATTTTCATTAAATTCAATATCACATTCTAGATTTTCATCTTCATTTTCATCAACAAAATGGTTTTCATTTTCATTTTCATCTTCATCTTCATTTTCATTTTCATTTTCATTTTCATCTTCATTTTCATTTTCACCTTCATCTTCATTTTTATTTTCATTTTCATTTAAAATATAGGTAAGAAAATGATCATTTTTATTTTCACTTGCAACCAAAGATTTTTCTTTTTTGTTTTCAACAAATTCTATAAAAGGTTCATCTCTCTGAATATAGTCAATGTCAACATCATTAAGTCCAGCATTTTGTAAAACTTCTACATAAAAATTTACCATTTCACTAACATGTGGATTTGAAGATGTACCTGGATTTGTGCATATTGAAACATTCTCCATAGCATTCAAAGAGGGATTTGAAGACATAGTAGGACTTGTTTGTATAATCATATTCTTCTCCAAATCAACTCCTTGCAAATTAACTTCATCTACAACCATGGTATCCTCAATCTTTTCATCTTCAATAGTTGTTGAATTGGTTGCCCCACCATCATTCATTGATTTCATTCTCATTCTTCTTTCTCTTTGTCTTTGCCTCTCTTTTTCCCTATTTGCTTCAACTTCTTAAGGAGTCAATGTCTTCCTTCTTTTATTACGAGCTTTATCTCCCATGATTATAAAATTCTCAAGCACAAATGAATGTTAATAGTGAAATTCTTCAAAATATTCAATCCAAATTGGAAGTTGAATACCTATTAAGACAAAATTCTTCCTCTTGTGTTCGTCAAAACAAGTAGAAAACTACCACAATTCCACTTTAAAAATTAAGTTTTGACCTGTAAATACAATAGCTTATGAAAAATCATTCATTTTTAGTGCTCTCGGTCGTACATGCAAGTTGCAGACTTTAGAAAACTTGTGCACAGTGAATTTAAATCATATAAACGGGATCCCATTAATAACACGGGATCCCGCTTCAAATGAATCGGGATCCCGATTATAAAACAGGATCCCGTTTATGCATAAGCAGGATCCCATTTGATAATCGGGGTCCCGTTCACCGACTTTGAACATCGGAGTCGTTGCTTAGTGAACGGGATCTCATTTATGAAACAGGATCTCGTTACGCTGACAACAGTCGAAATGTGGTTTAAACGTAATGGGATCCTGATTAGTAAACGGGATCCTGTTTTATAATCGGGATCCCCTTTTTTTTTAATTTTGAATTACCTTTTGCATTGTGGTCGGGTTTTTTCTTAGGTTTTTGGTTCAGGAAAAGCATTGGAAGTCCGAACCTCAACCTTCAACCTGGTTTGACCTGCAAGTTGAAGGTCCTAACAATGTCAAAGAAAAATACCAACTTTGAACATATGGCTGACGACCTTTTTTGCATAATTTTCTGACGAAATTAAAACCCATTTTAGATGAAACAATGCAGATTCTAAATATGTAATTTTTTTTGCAATTGGATTATTTTTTCTATTTTTCAATTAATTTATAATAAAATTGGTCCATAAACTTTCAATATCAAAGTTTTTTACTATTTTAATAACTTTTGATCAACATAACATTTTGACAAACGGATTGCACAAGAACAAACTTCAGACAATTCTTTTCAATTTAAAAAAAAAAATCAAAAAATGATAAGTTTAGGTCATCTTATGCATGTCGTACACGACGATTTTTCAAAATGACAAATCTGCCTAATAAAAATTTAACAAAAAAAAATATTCAATAAAAAAATACAAAAAAATATCAAGAACAAGCTTCAGTGAGTCATAAAACTTATCCCAAAAGGATTTAGAAAAATATGATAATTTAAGTAAAAATATGGATGTCGTACACGTGCATGGTATGGTAAAAAAAATGACTTTTAAACAGTGATTTTTAGAAATGCCTATTAAAACTCAATTTGTACAATCTGGGTATTGAAATAAATTACATATTTGGAAACTAGACTCCGAGCACTACATTTTATGATTAGTGACTTTTTTAAAGATTAGTGCTTCAAATTTTAAGGTCAAATGTGTCAAATGCTAAAAATCAGATAAAACACTTCCATTTTTTGGCCAAAAAGTGGACTCAACTTCTTGCACACACCCTTGAATATTTAATTCAAATCTTTGGTTGAAAAATATTGACATGATAATACTATCCAATATCCTCTAATGCTAGAGATATTTTGGAATTAAGAGTGCAATCTAAAATTCGTGATCCTCATCCAAAACACCTATTAGACACAAACAAAATTTTATGGAAAATTTTGTGATGATTCAGCATTAATTGGTAATATTAGAATAAGTCAAAGATCTTTTGAAAAATATAAACCTTGGTATGTAAAAATTAATAAGCAATGAATCCCTTGTTATTGTAAAATGCATGTATAATTTCATTATTATTATGATTTTTTTTATATATATGTTGGTTGTAGTTTACATAGTAATATGATTATGTAGGAATGTGGTATTAATATGCCACCTAAAACAATCAAAGAGTTTATAGTGGTTTTTTTTTACAGATCTAATGGGAAATTATTTTATTTAAGTTCATGTATTTTTGGACAATGCACTAGTTGTAGCAATCTTTCATTCTTAGGAGTTTGTATGTATAAAAGTGTTGAAAATGATTTTGGACAAAAACTGTAATGCCCTGCCACAATACCCTAGAGGAACACTTTTTTTAAAAATAAGAAATAACAACATAATAGTGAAATGCATAACTTAACATAACATGTAAACTGAACTAAATCCTCTAAGGTTTCATGACTACATTACTAACACAACTACAAACAAGAACAAGAAATCAGATAAATAGCATTAAAGTTCACTTATAAGTAACTAACAAGGATATAAACAAATCACATTACATGAGAGTACATCGTATAGTTGTTACATCATTACACTACTTACAATACTGCTTCCCGAATACAATTGGAAAGAATACATCAATATTATAATAAGTGATACAACTGAGGTACAAGACCAATACATATAAATAAATGATTGTCTTATCGTATACGATCATGAATTGAAATCTGTTGCACAAGGTACAATCTCCACATACACAAACAAGCAGCAAGGGAAACCCAATGGAGGAAAAAGCACCAACCTTTGAACCATGTGGAACCCTAAGGTCCACCCCCCATGTTAGGAGATAACAATAAGGTCCCACTACAATAAGCAGTCAAGAAGACAGAAGGCTAACACAAAAGGACAAAACAAGGCTCCCACATAACACAGTACAACATGAGCATCACACATCATAAACATCGCTTCCAGAGGTACACACACAATAAGAGGGGAATACATGACTAGGGAATGCTATACTACAGTAGGGAAGAGTGTCATTGCATGGTCTGGAATGGGTTATCCTAACAGTCTCTCACTAGATTTTGGCCCCCATCTATGGTTGTCCTAACGGTCTCTCATTAGATGTCGGCCCATAGGGTGACACATGCAGAACCAACATTCCTTTCATGAGGACAAGGAAGTTGATCTTACCAACCATGCCTTATCAACCCATCCTTAACCTAAACAAGCACTATAGGTATGGATGAGGCATCCAATTATCTTGTTTAATGTGAGATCTACCCATACCCCCTAATTCATTATTTAGGTTATCACTAGATTAAGAAACTCTCCAATGGGTTATCCTGATAGTCTCTCACTAGACATCGACCCCATTGAGAGCCACTCCCCCTACTTGCAACTAGTAGACCCTACACAACAAGCAAGGTAAAAACCATCTTGCACACTTAACAAACTACCAAGAATTCCACACACAGAGCAAGGCATTGACCATCTCCCTCACATATCACAATCAAGAAAGTAAACCCAGTGCAAAGCATTGATCCTCTTGCACACAGCTCAACAGTACCAACCACTTCCAAGTGAAACAAACATAAACCCATACATATAGAATAATCCCTCATAAGCCTCTAGAAGATCACCATTACAATTTCATACAAATGACTCCCATTATAAACAATAACCCAAAAATCACCTTGATTTCACCAATCAAACACATATACAATGTGAGCAATTATTCAAGCAATAAAACCACTTAAACAAGACACAACAATCAATTAATCATGACCATGAATACATTCAAAACACATGCTATAATACATATCAATTTAACAATTAAAGAATTTCAAATAAATTTACTAGATAAAACATTAATAGAAAACTACAATGGCTTTCTTATTATCAAGGATTTCCATATCTTTCAATTCTAACTCTGTCATTTCTTAAAGAGAAAGGATTCTAATCCTAAATGAAATGACTTTATTAAAAATGAATAATAAACAAAACATTAATGAGAGAAGTTGGAATATAAGGTAAAGCAGAATCTTTCTAAATACTACTTGAATATTTCTTAACCATGATTGGGTTAATTCTATTCAGGAATCTACTTGTACTTTACTTATGTAAGAACCTAAGGTACTTCCTCACAAGCGTCCTTCATTATTAACATTTTGTATGTTAAATAAATAAGGAAACTAAATTACTTCTACACAAGTGACTACTAATCTTTGAAGCATCTTTCTATAAAAATATATACATATCATTCTTAATTCATTAAATACACTATCAAGACAACCCTTCACTCATAAGATGTTAAATTAATAATTAACCATAACACCTAATCTTTTGACTTTAATTCAATCCCAATTCCTTCTTAAGATTAAAGGATTCTCATTTGAATAAAATATTCATACGAATTTCTATCAAGATTACCTTTTTCTACATGACAACCTAATTATTTTGAAAGATAATTCAAATGTTATTTAATAACTATATCCCAACAATATTTATAAACAACGAGAGTAATATTTTAATGGACAAGGAGACAATTTACAACTCATTTCATACTATAAAGAAAATATATGTATTTACTTCTACAAGTTTCATGACAAAATTGCCCTCAAGGAATGCTCAATCAACATGATATTATCTAAACTCCTATCGACCACTATCCATTAAAGTACCAATGATTGTTGATTCCCTCTTTTGTATTAATAAAGAACATAATAGGAATAAGTTCAAAACCAATGATTCACCAAAATAATGTATTTTCTTCATAGAGTAGATTTAAGAATTAGGTAAAAACATAAAGTAGACCTTTCAATGTAACGAGACTAATACTTTAGATACCGGGGTGTAAAAATTTACTTAATGGAATTGGTTTTTATTTGAAAAGAATAATTACTCTGGTGAATTTCCACAAAAGAATCATCAAATGAGCAATACATTCAACTCCCAAGCAAATTACAGCTTCGATGAAATTATATATATAATTTGACAGATTTGGATGTCATTCATCAAACTGGAACATGACATAAACCAGCAATTTCTGCAAGGATAGACTCCTCGAATTCTCCAATTCAAAAGTTAGCTCACAACATTTCAAATGCATAATATATATTGCTAAATTTGAACACACAGAAATACACAGCAAGAGGAGACTACCAATGTAAATCAAGCTAATTGTCAACGAATATTGTATACATAGAGTATACAACGAATACCAAATTCAATGAATTCCAAAACTGAATCTAAAGAACAGTGAATATTTCAAATTCCATCGTATTAACATTCATCAAATATCAAACTTGATTTTCAAAGGAATGTGCAGAAATAAGTTTGCATCTAAAGTATTAATAAAAATAAATTTCAAAACCATAATGTACAAGCTACAGCGGCAAGACCACAAACAGCATCGATTATCAACATATACGAAACTCGTCGACAAGGACAATCGGCAACAAAGAAGCAATAAGGGTTTCCAAGAACAGAACGACGGTAAACTATTTGACAGGCACCCTCAAGGGATCTTATCTCATGAAATATTGTGATGGGAGGAGGCGTGCAAAGTACGTTTGCTGAATGATTTAGAAATTTTTCTGAGGAAGTGCAATCGGCTAAGGAAAGGGTGCGCCTAGAGTTTGAGAAGAGTCGTAGAAGCTTTCAAGCATAAGCAATTTGTCAGGTGAAAAACCAAATTCTATAACCTTCACCAATATTCATTATGCCTGAGGCAAATAAGAACTTAGAATAGCGTAGACAGAGTATGTGGATTGTTTTGACATAATGCCAACTGCATTGGCTGAGAACACGCCATGCTCAATGGCTTGATGGACATTTTTTTCTAGTTGGAACTATACTATCAATAGTTGATTTTGTAGAGAACTGTACTCTTTCTCCACAAGAGGAAATCCAATCACAATATTATAATTCAATGCAAGTGGTTATGTTTGTTCATTTTGTATACAAGCATGTAGATGATAACACAAAGGATGATAGAAAATTTTCAAGGGAGTGTCATTTCTATTTGAGCGACAACCAGTTACACTCGTCAGAGTTTTTTCAATACTTATTTCAATATATTCTATACAAATTTAAGAGAAAGAGGAATCCAAATGATAGAACATCTCATATGGTTAGATAATTGTATGAGAAAGTTCAAGAATTCCCAAATGGTCTATTGGTTAAGTGGGGTTCACATGGAACATAACATTCAACATATGTGGAGGTTTTTTAAGCTGGACATGGTAAAGGAGAACATGATGGAGCTAGTGCATGTGTTAAAATAATTCTTCCTAGAGATCAATTGGAATTTGAGGATGTAGTAAAATTTAAAGATGCACATGGGATTGCAGATTGGTGAAATACTAAATTATCTACAAGATCAAGAGAGTACTCTATAGTTTGTCGATTCTTTTGGTTGGTTGAAGAAGAGAACATTTTGTACCTAGACTTGATTTTGAGACAATCAATGGATCTACTAAAAGGAATTCATTTAAGAGTTTGAATGCAATCACATGGACTATTTCGACAAGGGAGCTTGCATTGTTAGTTTTGTATTTCAGGAGATTGAGAAGCATTTGAGAATATAGAATGGGTTGAAGAGTGGAAGCAAATATTGTTGACACCCTCACAAACACATGATCAATGTGAAACAATAATTGAAGACAATGATCAAGTGTTTGCATCAGATGACTAGGACCATGTTTCAAATCTTGCACAAGAAGGTAATTTAATTCAATTTATTTCAGTTTATTACTATTTTGTAATATATATTTAATCATATATATATGAATGCATTTATGTAGATTGGTTAAATTATATGGACCACACAAGTTATTGAATCAAATTTTGTTTGTAGGATATTGTTTATTGTTGTTGCACCTTGGGAGAATGAAGAGGAAACAAAATATTGGTTGGCACATTGTGTGGAGACTAAACATAAGTTAATAACACCTCAAGAATATGGTGTGGCTACAATTATCCAATAGGTTTGGTGGTGGTTGTTGGAACTTGACTACAAAAATACCTAATGAGGAAGAATGGTTTGTCTATATTCAAAGATTATGAAACAGATAAGAAGATTATACACTACTCACATTTGGTGGTGATAAAAAATATAAAACTAGTGTGCTATCATGGAAGACCTACAAATAAAGAGCTATGAACAATTTCTATGGAAGAGCATGAGACAATCATAGATGCATTCCAAAAAAGAGAGGATGTAGATGGTACAATGGAATAAGTAAATATAGTTAAGTATATATATAGTTTTATATATTTAAATACATGTGTTAATGATATATTGGTATTGCTTATTTAAATAGTTAGTTGATTTATTGTCCTTTTGTATCCCTAAGCCATCATCACAAATTCGTCACATACTTTGAGACAAAAAAGAGAGGATATAGATTAAACCTACAACATGGAGTACTTGTAAATATAGGTAAGTATATATAGTTCTATATATTTAAATACATGTTTTGATGATATATATTGATATTGCTTATGTAAATAGTTAAAATTGATTTATTCTCCTAGTGTATCCTTAAGACATCATTACATTCATCACATACTTTGAGACAAATAAGAAAGGGTGTAGATTCAACCTATACAACATGGAATACTTGTAAATATAGGTAAGTATATATATGGTTTTATATATTTAAATAAATGTTTTGATGATATATTAGTATTGCTTATGTTAATGGTTAAAATTGATTTATTGTCCTTTTTGTATCTCTAAGCCATCATCGCATTCATCACATATTTTTTAAAAATGAGAGGATACAGATTCAACCTACAACACATGGAATACTTGCAAATATAGGTAAGTGTATATATATAGTTTTATATGAATTTAAATACATGTTTTGATGATATATATTGATATTTCTTATGTAAATAGTTAAAATTGATTTATTCTCCTCATGTAATCTTAAGCCATCATCACATTCATCATATACTTTGAGTGATCCAGGGGGATACTCGACGTCAAAAACTAAAGTGTCCCATATGCTCTAGTAATCATCGTTAGACCGAAGTGCCTAAAATTTTGAGTCGAACGCAACTTGAATAGGCTCAAAAGGAGTTTGTACACCCAAGATACAGTCAATCAAAGTTCAAGTCAAACTGGTACCATAGGCTATCAAAAAAGCAAAAAAAATGGTTAACTCAAAATCGGATGAAACCAGTGTCAAGTCGAAGAGCTCATCAAGACCTTTCCAATGGAATTCATTTCATCAAAATTTGAGATCGTATGCCCAAGATATCACCAGTAAAAGTTGGGTTGATCAAGTTGGCCAAGGTGGTACAATTGATGACATTAACATGCTGACTCAGTAGTTTGTACGCTGAGATGGACCAATCATATGTTGACACATGTCATTCGTATGTTCGTACATCTGAGGTGGTAGGTACAAGTGGCAGATGACATGGCACTCCTCCGGCCAATTGCATTTTGACACGTGCCAGGTACAATGAGTAAAGAAATGCCATGTGACCCCATGTCAGGGCACAAGTGATTTCAATGGATATCAAAAAATTGGTTGGGATTTGAACCTCATATCTCCCACTTTCTCAGTCAACTGTTGTGTCACCTTGTCTACTTAACCATATATAGTGGCGCTGATTTATTTAAAGTATAATCCAATATTGGAGGAGGTGGGGGTTGAACCCCCGACCCCCTCGGTCTAAGAATCTTTCACCACCAATAGACCATACGATGCACGTTGAATGTGAATGCAATGAAAATTCTATTTAAAAGAGAATAATGTGTGGTATAGAGTAAATAAGGGGTTGGTTTCAACTGAGCCCCCCCTTACAAATAAAATTAAAACAAAATCAACTCATATAAGGGTAAATTAAACCTGAAAACCCCCATATTAGAAAATAAAATAATCTTGTTAGGGGTTCGAGTTCTTTTGTAAGGCTCAAATAATAGGTGGGGTTTAATCTTAGAAAATTATGAAGATTTATTATGTAAAATGGGGGGATTAGCTGAGATTTGGGAGATTATGTAAATCATTTGGTTGAAGGCCAAATTGGGTAAAATTCTTGTATAAAAAAGGGTGGAATGGGCTTGTGAGGGTAATGGGAATAGGGTGAATTCTTGGGAACTTAGGGAAATTGTGTAAAATCACTGTGCAAACAATAGGGAGATTATGCCAAAGTGTTTGTACTTGAAGGAGAGAAGATGTCAATTTCCTCATTGATCAAGAAGGATTTGTAAGATTTCTTGGAGCTGAATTAAAGGATTGATCACTCCGTTGGAGAGGGACCTAGAGATGTAGTCCACTTGGACAAACTTCATTATCAATCGGTTGTCTTGTCTTCTCTTTCTCATTCTTAAATTTTGTTATTCCTTTATTCATCTTTTCAAGCATTTGATATTTAACATTTTAATTATGTTAATTTCATTCTAAGGATTTAAATAATTATTGTAATTGTTTATCATTCAAGTAGCAATTTTCATAGATCCCAAAATAGATCAAGTTTGGTATCAAAGCTTTGTGTGACTAGTATTGCAAAATTGGATGCTAACATGTTCCAGGAAAAAGCAAGGTGAAGGCGAGCTAGAAGAATACAATCCTAAGATCGGCAAAAGAAGGACTTTGCCAACAATGGAAGAAACTGAAGTTGGGAAAAGTACTAAGCCTAAGTTTCATGAGAAGTCTTTTCAACGAGCCTTTCTTGACATGAAGGCAATGGTGGAAGAGCTTTATGTAGACAAGAAGAAGCGCAAAAAGGGAGATTCTTCAAAGTGAGAAAAGAAGGAAGATCGAAAGGAAAAAGAAGGAAAAGCTCCAGAAGCTCCATCTCCTCCATCTTCCCCTTCTTCTCCATCTTCCCCTTCTTCTTCTTCCTCTTCTACTATTATTAATCCTTTCAAGAGAAAGTCAACCTATTATTAAATTGGATGTAAAATTTGAATTTCCTAAGTACTGTGGTGGGTTAAATGCCAAAAAGTTAGATGATTGGATCGAGCAAGTAGAAGTGTATTGTAGGATTCAAGGCCTAACATAAGATGCTTCCATGATCCAGTTAGCCACTCTCTGGTTGGGAGGTACAGCTCTCACCTGGTGGGAGAGTAGGACTCAGGAGGAAATTGCTCGCCATGGTAAGGTTAATATGACTTAGATGGAATTTGTTGCTGCCCTTAAAAATTAGTTTTATCCTTTAGGTTATATGTAATGTTGAATTGGAAAACCTGTAGGCAAGGTAAGGGTCAGTCTGTCCAAGATTACACCCATGAGTTTAGAAAATGGGTTGTTGCTTTAAATGTTCCATTGTATACTTAGGATACATTACTTAAGTACATAGGTGGTTTTCATTCTTACCTAAGGCATACTATTCTAATGTCGATTCCTAATAATTTGGACGAAGTGTTAGTCCAAGCTACTCATTTAGAGTTTGTTGGTGTAATTAATTATTTAATTACACTTACATAAGTTTACTTAGAATAAAATATTCTTTCTAGAAGTCTTAGTTGGCTTTTCTAGAACTTATCTTATCTAGCTAATGAATCATTTCCTAGGTGATTAGTTTGTTAGTTGTCTCATGTCATAGGATTGTGACATTTTTCAACATCATATTCATTACTATATTTGAACCTTGCCTATATAAGGAAGGTGATTATACTCATTTGTAACATACTCCATACCTCATCATTTGATAGGTCTTAATATCAAGCAAGCTCTTTCTTGCATACTCTCTTGTAGAAGGTTTTCATTGTTTTTGCAAGTGGTCTTGGGTGTTGAGCTAATATCTTCAACTCTTACAGAGTCAAGTGGTAAGAATACTTTCAATGATAATTTCTCAAAGAAACCATCTAAGTTTGAGGGGAATTCTAAGGGTAAAGAAAAAGACAAAGATAAAGGAAAAGGGAAGAAGACAGCTACAATTAAGGAGGGTGATAATCCCACATGCTCCCATTGCAAGAAAGAGGGGCATGATGATTCAAAGTGTTGGAAGCTACATCCTGAATTAAGGAAAAAAAGATACAAAGGTAATAAAGGCAAGCAAAAGACTGTTGCAGTGATTCAGCAAGATTTTGGATCCAACTCTGGAGATGAAACACAGATTGTTGTTGTCGGGGTCCATGGTAAAGGGAAAGGTAGAATTCTCTCTTTTGATGGAAATTTTTCTAATGTAAATGCAAGTACAATTAAAGTATCTACTCCTCCTAAAGCTGATAAACAATGGAATGAATTATTTTATATTCGAATTGTAACTAAGCACACTAAGATTGACACACTGCTTGATATGGGTTCTCAAGTCAACTTAATATTTGAAGAGGTGGTAAAGAAAATTAATCTAGCTAGAACACCTCATCCAAATCCATATCCACTTGGATGGGTTTGCAATGATGCTCAACTATAGGTAACAAAGCAATGTAAATTGAAATTTGCTATCACTGCAAAATTGGTTGATGAGGTAGAGTAGATGTTGTTCCTTTGGATATTTGTGGGCTTGTGTTAGGGAGTCCTTATTTGTATGACAGAAAAGAAATATTTTATAAGGGGGAGAATAAGTATCATCTCTTTAAGGATGGGATAGAATACATTGTACATGCACACGAGGTTAAGACTAATCTTGCACTAGTCAATGTTGTTCAAATCAAAATATTGGTCAATTCTAGTAAGAACTTTGTTTTAATGCTTGTAAAACCCAAAGAGGATGAAAAAGCTGAAGCATTTAAGGGGTGTGATCCAAAGCATAAAACTGAGATGGTCAAAATAGTTTATGCCTATGATGACTTATTTTAGGAGCCAAAGGGATTGCCATCTAAGAGAGATACAACATGAAATCTAGTTGCAGCAAGATGTGCCTCTTCCAAACATCGGCATGTACCATTTATCAGTTTTGTAGAATGAGGAAATCAAAAAGAAAGTTCAAGAGTTGGTGGAAAAGAGAGTCATCTTTCCTAGTGCATCTCCTTGTGGTTCTCCAATTGTGTTGGTTCCAAAGAAATATGAATCTTGGAGAATGTGCATCAACTATCAAGCCCTGAATAAGATAACGATAAAGAACAGGTATCCTCTTCCCCAAATTGATGATTTACTTGATCAATTAAAACATGTAGTTTATTTCTCTAAGTTAGACTTGCGTAGAAAATATCATTAGATAAGAATTGTAGAAGATGACATTTGGAAAATTGCATTTAAGAAAAAACCAGGACTATTTGAGTGGTTGGTCATGCCCTTTGGCCTTTGCAATGCACCAGCTACATTTATGAGAGTCATGAATGATGTCTTTCATCCTTTTATTGATGATTTTTTCATAGACTATCTAGATGGTATTATTGTATTTAGTTGAACTTGGGAAAATCATGTAAATCATGTAAAGAAATTTTTTGATTTATTGAGAAAAGAAAAAAAAAATTGTAAAGATGTCTAAATGCGAATTCGCTAAGATATCCTTAGTGTACTTAGCCTATGTCATAGGTGGTGGTCAATTGAAAGTAGACCCTACAAAGGTCAAAGTTATTGTAAAATGGCCTAAACCAAGTATAGTCACTGAATTCAAAAGTTTCTTAGGTGCAGTCGGGTACTGGAGGAAGTTCATTGCAAACTTCTCCTACATTACATCACCATTGCACACATTGACCAGTACGAAGACAAATTTTTAGTGTGGAGGTCCACAGTAGAAGGCCTTCAACACTTTGAAGGAAAATTTGAGCACAACACCAGTTTTGGCTTTACCATATTTACACCAACCGTTTGAGATCAAGATAGATTTAAGTGGGTTTGCCATGGGAGTAGTGATAATGCAAGGAGGTAAACCAATATGCTATCACTCTTAAACCTTTTCAGGTGTAGTAATTAACTATCCTACTTATGATAAGGAACTTTATGCATTAGTTTAGAGTGTTAAAAAATGGAAACACTACTTAATGGGGAAAGAAACTGTAATCCACACTGATCATCAACCACTTCAGTACTTGCATTCACAATCTAAATTGTAACAAAGTAGGCACTTTAGGTGGATGGGTTTTCTTCAACAATTTCATTTGGTACCTAAGTACAAGAAAGGTATCCATAAAAAAGTAGCAGATATGTTGTCTAGGCCTCCTATTATGAATGCTTTAATTATCCTTAAAGGTAGTTCCATGGTACATGAAATTTTTTAGGAACAGTATGCTAACGATGAAGACTTTAAAGAAATTTATTCAACTCTAATTGCAGGAAAACATATAGAAGAGAAAGATTACTATGTGCAGGATAAACTGTTGTATCACTTGGGAAAGTTATGCATTCCAAAAGATTAACAAGCGCAAGTAATTAGAGAAGCACACACCTCATTGATTGCAAGACATTTTTGGGTAAGCAAAACAATGATTCAATTGCAAAAATATTGTTATTGGCCTCGTATGCAGAAACTGTAACTAAGTATATTAGAGGTTGTGTCAAGTGTGCAATGAGTAAGCCTAGAAATAGGAAATTGGGGTTGTATACACCTCTACCTATACCATCCCATCCATGGGAAAGTGTTTCAATGGATTTTTTTGGGGGTTACCTATGTCTAGGAAGGGACATGATTACTTGTTTATAGTAGTTGATCGGTTTAGCAAAATGTGTATCTTAATGCATTGTAAAAAATAGGTCACTGCTAAACTGACAGCTCAGATGTACTTTCAATTTGTATGGGTTCATTTTGGGTTACCTACTTCTATTGTATCAGATCAAGATTCTCAATTTCTAAGGGAATTTTGGTCAACTTTGTTGGGACTCATGGACACCAAACTGAAGAAAAGTACAGCCTTCCATCCGCAGACCGACGGACAGACAAAGGTAGTAAACAAGACAATTGTGCATCTACTTAGAGGTTATTGTAGAAAACATCCCAAGCTGTGGGATGAGAATCTTCATTATGTGCAACATGCTTACAACCATGTACCACACTTTGCTACAAAGAGGTCTCCTTTTGAGACTTGTTTCTGGTATGTGCCTAAAACACTGATGGACTTTTCTTTTAGGAAGGACAATGTTGAAGATGGACACCATGATGCAAAGAAGGCTTTGAATTTCATCCAGAATGTCCAAGAAATTCATCAGGAAATGGAAGCATAGTTGGAGAAGAGCCAAGCCAAATACAAGGCTTGACATGATAAGCATTGTAGTGATCGCCATTTCTAGGTTGGAGAAAAATTTTGGTTACACATCAGCAAGGAAAGAATGCAAGGCGAAGGAAGGAAGCTCAAGCCGATTCAGTATGGTCCCTTTGAGATCTTGGAAAAGATCAAAACCAACATCTTCCACCTTAATATTCCTCCATACATGCACATCTATTCAGTTGTCAATGTTGAGAATCTGAAGTTGTACAAGCCTCCAATGATACTGGATGAACACAGACATTTAGGTTCCATCAGTTGATGATCTTTCACCAAAGTAATTGTTAGAGTTGTCAAAGGATGTCATCTTAGACAGGAAAGTCAGGACTTCATGAAGAGATGTAGTTGAGTACCTTAGAGTGGGACTAAAGGAGATGAATCCAAGCAAGGAAAAATGGATGGATATTGGTAAATTGAGGGAAATTTACCCTCACTTGATTTCTGATTAATCAAGATTTCAGAGGTCTAAAAGCTCTCCAATAGGGAGGATTGATCTAGGTGGATACTCGACGTAAAAAATCAAAGTGTCCCATATGCTCTAGTAACTATCGCCAAATCGAAGTGCCCAAAATTCTGAGTCCAACGCAACTTGAACAGCCTCAAAAGGAGTCTGTACGGCCAAGATACAGCCAAAAAAAGTTTGGGTCAAACTAGTACCAAAGGCCATTAGAAAAGCAAAAAAAAATGGTCGACTCAGAATCAGACGAAACCAACATCAAGTCAAACAGCTCATTGAGACCTTTCCAATGGCATTCATTTCATCAAAATCTAAGATCGTACGCCCATATCACTAGTCAAAGTTGGGTTGCCCAAGTGGGCCAAGGTGGTATGGTTGATGACATTAGCATGCTGACTCAGTAGCTTGTACGCTGAGATGGACCAATCATATGTTGACACATGTCATCTGTATGTTCGTACATCTGAGGTGGCAGGTACAAGTGGCAGACGACGTGGCACTCCTCCGGCCAATTGCATTTGGACATGTGTCAAGTACAACAAGTAAAGAAATGTCACATGGCCACATGTTAGGGCACCATGTGGCACAACAAGCCAACTCCTCTGGGCAATTTCAATGGATATCAAAAAATTGGTTAGGCATCGAACCCCCAACCTCATATCTCCCACTTTCTCAGTCGACCATTGCACCACCTTGTCCGCTTAACCATATATAGTGGCATTGATTTATTTAAAGAAGTATAAGCTGATATTGGAGGAGGTGAGGGTTGAACCTCTGACCCCCTCAGTCTGAGAATCTCTCACCACCAATAGACCACGCAGTGCATGTTGAATGTGACGCAACGAAAATTCTATTTAAAAGAGAATAATGTGTGGTATAGAGTAAATAAGGGGTTAGTTTCAATCAAGCCCCCTCTTAAAAATAAAATTAAAACAAAATAAACTCCTATAAGGGTAAATTAAACCCAAAAACCCCCATATTAGAAAAATAAAATAATCTTGTTAGGGATTCAGGTTCTTTTGTAAGGCTCAAATAATAGGTGGTGTTTAATCTTAGAAAATTATGAAGATTTATTATGTAAAATGGGGGGATTATGTGAGATTTGGGAGATTATGTAAATCATTTGGTTGAAGGCCAAATTGGGTAAAAATATTGTATAAAAAAAGGTGGAATGGGCTTGTGAGGGTAATGGAAATTGGGTGAATTCTGGGGAACTTATGAAATTGTGTAAAATCTCTATGCAGGCAATAGGGAGATTATGCCAAAGTGTTTGTACTTGAAGGAGAGAATATGTTGCCAATTTCCTCATTGATCGAGAAGGATTTGTAAAATTTCTTGGAGTTGAATTAAAGGATCGGTCACTCTGTTGGAGAGGGACCCGAAGATGTAGTCCACTTGGACGAACTCCGCTATCAATCGATTGTCTTGTCTTCTCTTTTTTGTTCTCAAATTTTTGTATTCCTTTATTCATCTTTTCAAGCATTTGATATTTAACATTTCAATTATGTAAATTTCATTCTAAGGCTTTAAATAATCGTTGTAATTATTTAGCATTCAAATAGCAATTGTCATAGATCCTAAAATAGATCATTGAGACAAATAAGAGAGGGTGCAGATTCAACCTAGACAACATGGAATTCTTGTAAATACAAGTATATATATAGTTTTATATATTTAAATACATGTTTTGATGATATATTGATATTTCTTATGTTAATAGTTAAAATTGATTCATTGTCCTTTTTGTTTCCTTAAGTCATCATCACATTCATCACATACTTTAAAACAAAAAGGAGAGGATGCATATTCAACCTACAACACATGTGGAATACTTGTAAATACAAGTATATAAATAGTTTTATATAAATTTAAATACATGTTTTGATGATATATTGATATTGCTTAAATCATTTTGATATTAGGTAGCATGAAGAGGCTACATTTTGATTATTTACCACAAGTTTTGGATTTTCTTGAGATGGCATAGCCACATTTTCTAAACATTGTTTTGAGTTGGAATATATACCAAAATTGTATATATACATACACAATTACTCTACACTTTTATAGATAAAAATTGATCTTCAATATATTATGTTCATTATGTGCATGTTTTCCTAGTTTGAAACTTAAAATTTGAATGCATAATCACTTTATCATGTATATTATTGTTAAATTTGGTTACCTTGGGAAACTTCACCAAATTTGATCCCCTTAAGCCATCATTTTTCCTAGGACCTTAATTCATAGATCCTCTTAATCCATCCTATTACGACCCCTTAAGCCATCATACGAGGAACCCTTAAGCCACCATTTCTCCAAGGACCCTTTAATTCATATTATCTTAATTTTAATTATATCAATTATGATTGAACATGAGACATATATTGAATTATTTCATCCCCTTAAGGCATCCTAGGAGGACATAAATTATATTAACATTAACACTATTTTGTAAATTCTAATACTCAATTATATCAATTGTGATTGAGCATTAGACATACTTTGAATTCTTTGATCCCCTTAAGAAAATTTTGAGAACTTCTTTAATCCTTTTAAGACATCCTATTAGGACCCCTTAAGACATCCTATTAATACATAAATTATATTAACATTGGCACTATTTTGAAAATTTTAATACTTAATTATATCAATTTTGATTGGACATGAGGCATACTTGAATTCTTTGATCCCCTTAAGAAAATTTTGAGAACTTATTTGATCCCCTTAATACATCCTATTAAGACTCCTTAAGACATCCTATTAGGACATAAATTATATTAACATAGACACTATTTTGGAAATTTTAATACTCAATTATATCAATTGTGATTGAACATGAGACATACTTTAAATTCTTTGATCCCCTTAAGAAAATTTATAGGACTTATTTTATCCCCTTAAGACATCCTGTTACGACCCCTTAGGACATCCTATTAGGACATTAATTATATTAACATTGACACTGTTTTGGAATAGTTATGATGAGTCATTGTCATAGTTATTTTGGACTTATATCAAATGTAAAGTACAAATATTTGAATATCCTATAATTTGACATTTGTATGATTTCACATTAATGTCCTCTTAATGTATCAACTTTGAATCAAATGTAAACTAAAAATATTTAAATGTCCTATTAATTTCAAATTTAATTTTACATTTGTATATAATTTCACATTAATTTCCTATTAATGTCTTCACTATAAATCAAATGTAAAGTACAAATATTTGAATGTCATGTTAATTTTATATTAATTTCACATTAATGTCCTATTAATGTCTTAGATAACATACTTGTGTTAAATTATTTTTTAACTCCTAAATTATAATGTATGAAATTATTAAAATTTAATAATAAAATATTATCTCATGAGGATGACTAAGTTGTTCAAGTTAAAATGCATAAATGTACATGTGTAAATTATTATTTAATAATAATAGTCCATAAAATACTGAAATTAATAAAGTCCATGAAGCAATATATAAAGACCGTGAAAATAATGAAACATGTATAAAAAGTATATGTAATGTGCACTAAAACATATATAGAGTCTGTGGAATGTACTAAAACATATATAGAAATCTAACTCCTATTGTCTCTATAATCAAGAAACCTCTTCACTCCATGTAGACAAGGATGATCCAAATCATTTTGTACAAGAGAAAGAAAGTTGAAATCAGATTTAAGATGATTAAAAAATATTTAATTCAATTCAATTTATAAAATCATATTTAAATTACTGTATGAGGCTAATGTGGATGCTTTGCTATAGGACCTGTCTCTGCATGCTCTACTATAGGACCTATCTCATGCTATAGGAGAAAAATAATTTAACAAATGAGCATATATATTCAATCAAAATTTAATTTAAGTCATTCACAATTTATAATTTATAGTTGATTTTAAATATAATCAAAATTTTAAATTATTGTATGAGGTTGCTCTGCATGTGTTGGTTGAGGTGGTATGATATCATTAGGATGAAAAGTGTCACTAACAAGGTTCTACAAGGTCTGATAAAGCACATGTGTAAAAGTTAAGTTAAAACATATATGTATTCAAGTGTACTAATATGTGTTTTAATCTACTTAAAATACCTACAAATTGTGCACACATGTAGAATTTTTTTTAAACAACCTAAAATCCACTTGAACTGAAATTTTTGTACATCAAATGGGTGTGCTATATCCATTAGGTCACCATCATGTCAACTTGTACATAGACATATATTTTTAATATACATGTGCATGTTTGATATAGTGAATTAAAAATAAAAAATTGTAAGTATAGTTTTTTAAAACAGTATACATACGAGTGGCTCATGTGAGACGCCTGACAATGGAGGAGAACTCGAAAATCCCTCTGGTGGATCTAACATAGATGTCAGATGACTTCGATAAACCAACATAAATATTTAACACATGTTCAGGACTGAATTACAAATTAAATTCAAGTTAAAAATATTTAATATATTAAAAAAATTAATCAAAATACCCCATATGGGTTGCCAACTTGCACTGTTGTCGACACAAAACAAAATTGATCAAAAGCAGATGGACCTACGGTCATCATCTACACCAAATAATTTGATTGTTAAATTATAAATTATTTTATAAATATGTTCATTAAAAATGCGTGCTTAAAAATTGTTATAAATTCAACATGTACATGTATATTTATACATGTGTTTGATGATCAATAGGGTGATACTCAGTAGTAAGAAAATAAACAAATGAACCAATCTCATTAGATGCTCCACATCCACCTAAAGTGGATGTAGCTTGATTAGGTCCATAACATAATTGATGACAACTCGTGCACATGACACATTGAAATAGGTGGAGTGGTACTATGACTAGCTCCATGTAACACTCCTCCATGGTCTCTCCCTCCAACCCTAGTTGCCATCTCAGAAGTCTGGTCATTGAGGTTATCCATGAGCACACTCAAAGATAGTAGTGTCAATACCACCACACAATGCTAGATGGGTGCAGGAATGACAGTAGGAGGATGATCTACAAGAGGTTGAGTAGGCACGGGTCATTAGGGATCAACCTATGCCCCTAAACTTTATCGTGGCATGCTACCACCAACACCCTAGAATGATTTAAAATCAAAATAATTGGATTTTTGGCCCAACACAAACTTTGTACATAATTTTCTTAAAAAATAGAGTGTAATAACCCATCCTAAATTATTACTTAATTAATATTATTGTAAATGACACATGAATATATTCAAATTAAAAATACATAAATAAGTAGCTATAGTCAATCATAGCAACACATGTCCATTTAAAATGAGTCAAATATTCATATATTCAATTCAAAATTCAAATTACAATATCAAGTTTGACTTGGCTCATAAGGCCACAAATTCATTACATTGTACCTCTTTACAACAAGTACATGAAGTATTACATCAAGTTACAATTTAGACTTAAATTCTCAAATTTTATGTTAGTAGTCAATTGTAGGTTTGATGTGTTTGGGAAAATGACAGGATACGGGTAGTTTGGAGATCTTATTGCCTAATGACAGGAACATCAATAATTAATTATTAAGTTTGAAGAGAAGTCAAAAAAAATTAGGGAATTTACCAGAATTGGTTATGAATGGGTAAGCTTGGAAGACCAACAATTAAGGTAGGTGTTCAAACATTTGTGGAAGGGAATTCAAATGGTTGAAGCACAGAAGTCTAGAGGCTAATGAAAGAGTAAGGGCATGGCCAGAGGAAGAGGGGGGACCAAGCAGGAGAGTGGTTAGAGGAATTAAAAGAGGTCGATAGTGAGAAGGCCGAATGGAGGGTGGATGAAGAAGGCCAAAGACAAGTGGCAATGGTTTGTAGGTAAGGAGAGGCTGAGTATTTAAGAGGAATTGTAAGCCAATTCAAGGAGGAAGATATAAGAATAGAAGAAGGCTGAAGGATAAATGAAAAGAATATGTTTCAAGACGAGGTGCAACCATTAAGGAGGAGTTTTATAGAAGGTCGAAGATGTAATAGGAGAGGAAGGCCAATATGAGGATGAATAGAAGAGAAGATTAAAAGCAGCCATAGTAGAATGTGGAAGTGAGTCAATAATGAGTAGAGGTTGAGAAGAATTAAGGGAGGCCGATAATGTGAAGATAAGAGGAGTTGTGGGAAACAATGAGAGCATTTGAATGGAGAAAGAGAGAGGGTAGTAAAGAATGGCGAGTGATACAAATTAAAGGAGATGATGAAAGATTTAAGAGACAAAAGATAGACATTTAAAGTGGGAAGATAGAAATAGGCATAGAAGATAGAATGTGGATTAATGGATAAAGAAGAGACCATGGAAGTATAAGAAGAGGTTGAGCTATCTAGAGGGGGAGAGCATTGATCCTTGGAGGATCTTGTTCATTTGCAATCTGAAATGGATTCACCTGCATAAATAAAGATACTATTTCGTTGTGAGCATTTTATTGCTATCAATGGTGTTCTATCACATTTTATTATAAATTAATGATGAAGTATCTGTTATATATGAATGCTTGTTATGGTAATGTAAGTTCCTGTAGCAGTTGGTCTCCAAGTGTTTGTTTCTTGTAAAAGAACCATCAAGTTGAATCTGTGTTAATTGTGTGAGTTGTTTTGGTTGAACATTTTTGGATATGGTAGATGCCTGAGGGTTTCTCCATCAATTGGTATCAGAGCCTAAAAGGTTTGGAAATGTAGGAAGTCCACAATATCTGGGAAATGAATATTGAATATGTCATTTTGAAGTTGTAGTTTGTTGTATGTTGCAGTTTGATAAGATAACAGGGAAGGCATCAAAAGACCGGGAAGAGTGGTGAAGAAGCCCTAGGTGAGGTGTCCAAAAGATGAAAGAAGACTAGAAGATTCATATGGAAAAGGAGAGTCTCATGAAGAGAGACGTGAATAAAGAAGTCAGAAAAAAGCAAGGTGCTGAATTTGAAAGAGAGCTAGTAGCATTACAAAATGATTTGGAAGCATACAAGTAGTGGCTAGAAGAGGAAAACCAAGATTACATTTTTGTTTGACCAATGAAGAAATCAAAGTGTCCTACAAAGAAAATTGTTGAGAAAATAAATAGACAAAGGTTGAATGCCTTGACAAGAATAGAGGGAACCCATAGAAGTTGGGATACCAAAGAGTTTCCTATAGAGAAACATGGACTAGAAGAGGTCAAGAGAGTTCTCATTGAGGAGAACATGAGAAGAGAAAACAGAGTAAGATGGAAAGAGGAAGAAGTGCAACAAAGAGCACTTGGAAAAGATATTAAAGGAGAGAGGGAAGTGTCAACAAAAAAGTCACTGTTGGAGACATTGTGGTCTCTTAAATTATTTGCTAATGTTTGGTTTACAAATGTGTATGCAAGTGTGAATAATGTTATGGGAAAGGTCAAGAATGATACCTTGAAGATGATGAGTGATGGGGAAAGAAGAGCACCTAATGAAAGAGTTGAAGATGAGAAGAGATTAGTTGCAGCAGAGGTACATTGCAAAGTACTAGAGAATGAAGAGAAGATTGATGCTAAAAATTTCTGGTATGATGATGAAGAGTGAAGGCAGCCCCGGTATTCAATGATGCCTTGGAAGAAGTTGCAGATGCAGTACCAGATGCTTATGAAGAGGAAAATATGGAAGTCAAAGAATCCAATGAAAGTGGGTGAAGTGTGGGACAGCATGTAACGGAAATTCATAATGTTGAATTTAGTTGTGAAGATGGAAAGGAAAATGTTGATTTTGATCATGTTGATAGAAGAAAGAATGTGAGTGAGCAATTTAATGAAAAGAAAAAGAAAGTGATTGATCATGGGTACATAGTTCCATGTTGGAAAAAGAAGAAGATTGTTGAGGGGAAACAGTTTAAGTGTAAAGAAATGGATGTTGTGGATTGTGTTGGTGCTAACATGCAGGTGCAAAGGATGCAAGATAGCAAAGGGAGCAAGTGGATGCAATATTTGAGGGTAAATTGGTAGGAAAGGAGACATAGAATTTATTTCATTAATAAGAGAGTAGATTATGCATTGAGAAGCACAAGTGTGGCAATAAAGGGACAACAATCCAATAATAAAATATGGGTGGTGAAGCAAGCAACAACAAAAAATTATGTTGATAAGAAGAAAAAAATTTAAAGTTGGAATCATGAAGAGAAGAACTGGCCCCAAGAAAAAAGAGTCATGGTCGAAGATGAAAAAGAGAATAAAGAACAAGGGTGTGAAATAGCAATTGAGAAGAAGCGTGATATATGCAAGGAGAAACCTATGCAATCTAATTTTGATGATGAGGTTGATGAGGATTTGAATGAAATTTATAAAAATGAGGAAAAAATGTGGAGGTTGTTGGATGAAAAGGAGATGAGAAGGAATAAATATCAGAAGAGAAAAGGTAGGCAAAGGCAAATTGAAAATTTCAAGTGTGCCATGAAAGTAGAAGAATTGGAAAAAAGAATTCAATTTCCAAGGAGGACATCGGTGTCAATGAAGCAGAAAATGTTGATTTAAATAAAAGAGAAACAATAGATGAAGAGGATAGTGGGGGAGCAGCAGCTCAATCCAATGAGGATGATTTGTGGAAACAATTAGCAAAAATAGAGAACAAGTGGAGTGAAAAGATTGTTACCAATGATAAAAATGTTGGAGTAATATCTATAGGTTATGATATGGAAGTTAGGGGTCATGAAACTAAAGATAAAGATGAAGATGGTTTGTTGTTGTTGTTGAAAAATGAGTTGTTTTCTTAGCTTAATACTCTGTAAAAAATTAATATTGCTGATCTAAGTAAGTATTTTCTTTATTACATATATTCTTTGTGGGTGATTATCTTGATTAATCCATTTTACTGTTGTAGAATGTAGAGAGAAGTTGATAGAAGAACTAGACAGGATATTAGAAAGATCACACAAGATATACCATGCAGAAACCCTTTCGGGAAAAAACTCCACCAAGAATTATTCTATTATTCAATCTCTAAATTACAATAGCTCCAATTCTTGCTTGAGAATGCTTCTTTTGTCTTTACCAATCTTCTTCACACCTGCAATAACAATTATGAAAACTCTATTCAACTTAAATGAGATATAGAGACAATATGCAACCTTGTAAACTCCAAATGGTGATAATTACAATGCACAAGCTCAAGCCCTTGAAAAGGTATGCCATATTCCTTCAAGTTGAGTTATTCAGTGAAGAATAAAGCTTACAACATGTGCTTCATGCATTTGGGCATCCCAAACTGAAGCTACAACTTCTCCTTCACTTTGGTGATAATTCCAAAGCTCTTCCTCAAAGTTGGCGCCCTTAAGTAATCCTACTTAACTGAGCCTTCATAAATATCTTATCATGCATGAGAGGTAAATCCAATAAAGCATCTTGTGCACCCAAGTTGGCTCCAAGTGATTTATAGTTAACTGAAACATTTACTCAACACCATTCCCAAAGAATGGTCATCCCTTGTTAACTGGAGGTAGTCCCTATTATCTGTCATACAACTCAATGTTATTAGCCATGCATTACAAGTTAACTGAAGCTAACTACATGCAACTCAAAATAACCAACATGTATTCAACATGCACTTGCATGCAACTGAAGATAACTGGACCATAACTCAACTCAACTCAACTCAACTCAACTAATTTGAACTGAACTTAACTAAACTTCAAGCATGCAAACATCAAATCCTAACTCCTAGGATCTTTTCATGCATTTAGAAGTGTTAACTGTTACTCTGTATAGTTAACTGAACACAAGGTGAGTTTCACCTTACCATGTGAGTGTCCCATGTGTCATTATTTAGGAACTCACTATGGATGCCCTCACATGCTTCTTACATTTAGAATTAATTACAAATGTCAATAATCATGATTATTTCATCAAATATTAATCTCATCCTAATCTTAGTGTTATTGGACACATTTCAAGAATCTAAGAGATACATGAAATAATTAATGTTTAGGATTTTCAATTGAATGGAAACCTATTTCCAACATTCTCCTAATTGACATTATACATTGCAATTATTCTAAACAAGGAATAATAAATTTAAATCAAGTATAGGACTCAAGGCCAATGGCCTTCCTGCACCATGAGAACTTATCTGTAGGAACTGGCTTCGTAAGATAATTTTTAGCATTAATTAAAGTGTCAACTTTTTCAATTAATACTTTCCCACTTTCAACCATTTCTCGCACAAAGTGATACTGAACATCTACATGTTTAGTACAAGCATGATACATAGGATTTTTGGATAAACAAACAGCACTCTGACTATCACATTCAAGCCTAACTTGCTTGCAATTAAAACCAATACATAACCCAAGCCTCTGTAACCAAACTGCCTCTTTAGAGGCATGTGTGGCAGCCATGTACTCTACTTTTGTGGTGGACAAAGCAACCGTGGGCTACCTCTTACTCATCCAACTAAGCACAGCTCCAAACAAATTGTACACATAACCACTTGTCGACCACCAACTGTCCAGATCTCCTGCCCAATCTGAATCAACAAACCTCGGTATGTCCAATGATCTCCAACGGTTACTTTTTCCACCATAGAAGCAAAGTACATGGCTGCCACACATGCCTCTAAAGAGGCAGTTTGGTTACAGAGGCTTGGGTCAGGTATTGGTTTTAATTGCAAGCAAGTTAGGCTTGAATGTGATAGTCAGAGTGCTATTTTTTTAGCCAAGAATCCTATGTATTATGCTCATACTAAACATGTAGATGTTTAGTATCACTTTGTGTGAGAAATGGTTGAAAGTGGGAAAGTATTAATTGAAAAAGCTGACACTTTAATTAATGTTGCAGATTATCTTATGAAGCCAATTCCTATAGACAAGTTCTCATGGTGCAGGAAGGCCATTGGCCTTGAGTCCTGTACTTGATTTAAATTTATTATTCCTTGTTTAGAATAATTGCAATGTATAATGTTAAGTGGGAGAATGTTGGAAATAGGTTTCCATTCAATTTCCAACAGTTGTAGTTGGCCATGGAAGCAGAGTGGTTGGGAAAAATACTGGATGAACATGTTAAGTATGACATTAAGGTGGTGAGTGTTGATGATGTTGAAGATGTGGAGGTTTTTTCATTTGTTTATGGAGTGTTATATGAATATGATAGGATGATCAGAGATTGGAGGTGGATATAAATTGGTGAAGAAAGCCTCATGAGAGAAGGCCACAATGTGACACAAAAAAGTTGTAAGAAGATGACATATCGGCCAAAGAGATTGTGGAGAAAACAGAAGAAAATGAGAAGGTGAATTTGCAGAATCACCACATGTGCAGGAGCACATTATTTTTGTCCCTTGGGGAGTCTGAGGTAGGGGCATTATATAAATTCTCAAATTTTTTGTTAGTCGTTGATTGCAAGTTTGATGTGTTTGGGAAAATGACAGGATAGAGGTAGTTTGGAGCTCCTATCGCCCAACGATAGGAACATTAGTAACTAATTATTAAGTTTAAAAAGAAGTTGAAATAGATTAGGGAAGTTATTGGAATTGGTTATGAATGGGTAAGCTTGGAAGACCAATAGTTAAGGTAGGTGTTCAAATAGTTGTGGAAGGGAATTTGAATGGTTGAGGTGTGGAAGTCTAGAGGCTAATGAAAGAGTAAGGGCATAGCTAGAGGAAGAGGGGGGACCGAGTAGGAGATTGGTTATAGGAATTAGAAGAGGTTGATAGTGAGTAGGCCAAATGGAGGGTGGATGAATAAGGTTAAAGACCAAGTGGTGATGGTCTATAGATAAGGAAAGGCCAATTATTTAAGAGGAATTTCAAGCCAAGTCAAGGAGGTTGATATAAGAATAGAAGAAGGCCAAAGGACAAATGAAAAGAATATGTTTCAAGATGAGGCGCGACTATTAAGGAGGAGTTTTATAGAAGGTCAAAGACATAATAGGAGAGGAAGGACGATATGAGAATGAAGGGTAGAGAAGATTAAAAGTAGTCATAGTAGAATGTGGAAGGGGGCTAATAATGAGTAGAGGTCAAGAAGAATTAAGGGAGGCTGATAATGTGAAGATAAGAGGAGCCATGGGAAAGAACGGGAGAGTTTGAATGGAGAAAGAGAGAGGGTGGTAAAGAATGGAGAGTGATACATATTAAAGGAGAGGTCAAAATATTTAAGAGAAAAAAGATAGACATTTAAAGCGGGAAGACGGAAATAGGCACGAAGGACAGAATGCGGAGTCATGGATAAAGAAGAGACCATGGAAGTATAAGAAGAGGTTGAGCCATCTGGAGGAGAAGAGCACCGATCCTTGGAGGATCTTGTTCATTTGCAATTTGAAATGGATTCACCTGCATAAATAAAGATACTATTTCATTGTGAGCATTTTATTACTATCAATGGCATGTTTTGTTATAAATTAATGATGAAGTCACTGTTATATTTGAATGTTTGTTATGATAATGTTTGTTCATGTAGCAATTGGTCTCTAAGTGTTTGTGTCTTGTAAAAGAACCATCAAGCTAAATCTATGTTGATTGTGTGATTTTTTTTGGTTGAACATTTGTGGATATGGTAGATGTGTGAGGGTTTCTCCATCAGTATTGTATACAACTAAGGTTCCTCTTGACACTTTCCTCCATTAGTGGATGAGAACATGGTTGAAGCACTGTATCGCTCAACCATGAAGCTTATGCTTCCTTGAAATTCTTCTGAATTGAAGAATATATGTCCCTACATAAAAAAATTTAGCAAGAGAACAATCTACAAGGTGGAATTTGGTTCATGCCCATACATCAACATGCAAATTATATCTACAAGTTAGAAAATAAAATGCAATATATATGCTAGGAATGGTAGAGAGTGATATCACATAGTTCATACATACAAAATGAACTATATTGCTTGGTCAAGCATCAAAACTATGTTGCAACAACAAAAACAATAGGTTCTAGTAAAGAAAACCTATACTCTCTAAACTCCATTTCAACACCCATCCCAGAATGTAACCTTCTACAATACAACATTTCATAATAGCTATCTACCCTCTAGCAGCATCTACCCTAAGGTGCTCTATTCTACCTAGGTATCATTGTTCTACTCAAGTAAAAGAATATTCTTCTCACATATGTCTACGAAAAAGAAGAATCAAAAATTACTAATTTCCTCTCTAAAGTGAAATCAAATACATGATTCAAATAGAGAAATTCAGTAATTAGTCATATCATTGGCGTGACCCATGTTTACTTTCAACATAAACATCATCCATTTAAAAATGAATTAAGTAAAAAGAAAAAAGAAGGTATGTCACAAGTATGTGTATGTACATACACGAAGTCTATGTGCATACACATATATGTGCCTACTTATGTTTTTGGTTTGTGCATACATTCTAAATTAAAAACCATTAAATTAGAGTGCTATCACTCAATAAAGTTCCATTTTGACATTTCCATTTGTCATAATTCAAAGAATAATTGAATCTAGAATTAAATATGCTCTAACAGTTTCTCACATACTATTGTTCAGTTTGTTTCATACAAGTTGTATTATTCATCTATGCAGTTTACATATGAACACTTTCTCTACTTATAACAAAACAATACTATTTTCAATTAAACAGTTACAGAACAAGTTGTTTCATAAAGAATGTTCATGGTTTGAATCTACGCAATGTTGTTTCATTCAAGCAGTTACTAAACAAGACTATTTTCAGCTAAAGATACACTTCCACAATAGAACAATGTCATTTCCAATAGAACATTCACTATTTATAATAATTCTATGATGTTTCCAGCTAAACAAATACAGAACAATGACATAACAATTTAACGTTCACTATTTTTAACAGAACGGAGTTATGAACAGATAATGAACAATGTTGTTTCTTCCATTAACAATTATTGTCTACAACTAACTCATCTATCAATATCAAGGAAAATCCATTAAAATTGCATTAAAAAAATTAGGCTAACTCAGCTTCACACATGAAAGCAAAATTCCCATTATTTAGAACTTTAAATACATAACATTACTGAAAATTCATTTTGCAACTATATATAAATAAAATGATACTAAGAATGACATGCTCATAGCTACAAAACTTGGGCAATCATTCCATCATGAGACAAAACTCAAAAAAGATTAAGGTTCTTATAGAACCCATTCTTTTCAATGGCATACGCAAAGCATTCACTGGTCGCTCTAGGAACAACTATTTCCTATATGACTGATACATTTCTTCCTTAACAAAACAAGGGTCATATTCAAAAATGCCCATATAGGCTTGTTGGTTTTACACCATACATATTTGACATGCAAACTTATATCTGTAATATTTCAAAGAAACAGTGTGTCGATCATGTAGATTGAATCATACAAGGGCTTAATGAATCTCATATGTAAATTACTCCATCGTTCCTATTGAATGATGCCAGCATCATAAAGAAATAGTATACATACATATGACATTCTTATAGCATTTTTTTGGCCCTTTACCATTATCGGCCCAACTGATGTTGAGTATTGAACATTGAAAATGAAACACAAGGTTTTATATCCCCCCATAGGATCAATAATCAATCCTCTACAAGGTTTAACTATGCTATAATACATAGTCAATCGAAATGAAATTTTGATAGCCATAGTATGGCTAGCACTATTGTGCAATATTAAGTGACAGTAGATTTATTAATGGAT
The DNA here is from genome assembly GCA_007258455.2 of Sequoia sempervirens. Classification (NCBI taxonomy): domain Eukaryota; kingdom Viridiplantae; phylum Streptophyta; class Pinopsida; order Cupressales; family Cupressaceae; genus Sequoia; species Sequoia sempervirens. The sequence continues at coordinate 67,692,402 of VDFB02379711.1, forward strand.
CTAACCCTTGACCTAGCTTCGCAACTAGTTGATAAGGCTCTAAACTTAAATAATATTCATACAAGGCAAGCCTGTTAGCCATGTGACCCAAAAGGTGGTTGATATTACACATACTTTCGACTCAAGGTCGTAACAACACAGACAAAGAACTACATTTTATTGTGCTATTAAATCATTCAACAAAATGAAAGGAATATTGCTACCATGTTACAGAAATGATAATAAAATTGAGCTTATTTCTAAAAGTAATTGATTTACCTTAAAATTCAAGCATTTTGTGAAGCTTTGCTCTGATTTTTCCACTTCCACAAGCTCTTTTTCCCTGCTTTTTTCCTTCGAGCCCATCAATTTTATTCATTGTGCTTTTTTGGGTTATGAATTCAAAATGGAAACATTGCTTTTATATCTTGCTGGGGTGTTGCCATTATGGCATTATTGCCATTATTGTCAGCCACTATCTTGATTTAAGCATTGCCATAATGTTTATTGTAGACCATGTCCTTCATGGGATGCCTTCATGATTTTCATTTGATTTCAAATAGTTTGATATTGATAAGATCGATTATCAAATTCAATTTCAAAAGAAATATAAATATGTATTTGTATATATGTATATAATATATATATGTGTATATGTGTGTGTGTGTGTGTATATATATATGACATTCATTCACATTCACTATATTTGTTCTTTGTTATTTATATATATATATATATACATATATATATATACATGTATATAAATATAAATATATATATGTATGTATGTATGTATGTATAAATTGCTTGTTTGAAGGAGTTTATGAGTTTCATACGCTATCATTGAATTAAATAAGGAAACTTTTATTTCACTTTGAGCATCCATATATTTGAGCTAAAAGGGTTTTTTACTTAATTTCACATAATGAAACTCTTATCCTTCTTAATCATACTTAAAATGTGTACTTTCATTTTCGTCCATATTCTCGAAACATGGAATTTAGGTAGACAATTTAATCTACAAGCCATTCATTTTCAATCACTAAGACAAATCAAATCATGTAATTATGTTCTTCTATATATGCAATATAGTTCAAATGCAAGTCATCATGACATTTGTGGTGTTTGTACCCAGATTCTATTGGAATCAAGCAACACTAAGAGGGGGGTGAATCAATGTTTTGCAAATTTTAACTTTATTAATTTGATTCTTAAAGTGTTGATAACATTCAACCAAAATAAAGATGCATGCACATAAGACAAATGACCACAACACCATAACACAAATATTTTTACATGGAAACCCTATTAGGGAAAAACCACAGTGGAGGTTAATCCACAATATTGTTCTAAGTATACTAAAAAGAAAAGATTACAGATGGGAGTGCACTTGCATTCAGGCACACTACCTAGAGCTCACTGCTCAAAATCAAAAAGGCTCACTGCCTTACAAAAGTTTGGAATACTTCCAAGGATTTGAACTGGTAGAGTAGCATCTACAAATGCCAGATTACAATTTCGATTAGGCTCAACATTTGAATTTAGGACCTTTTGTCTGATTTTGCACTTCACTCTACTCTACCTTAATTTGCTTCACAAAAATACTTAATGCACAAGTGAAGCTATGCATAATCGCTCTACTAACCTTATGAATTTCGCAACATACATCAATTCACATCAAACACACCAAAATGATATAATCAATCACATATATGTATCTGCTACCAAGAATTCAATTACTTCAAGTCGACCTCAACATAATAAGAAATTTTCACAAACTGTCAGCTCAAATCATTCATAATAATCAATGTGCATTGACAAGAGTCAGCCACAACATGGTGAGGACCCAAAACAAAATGTACAAACACAAAAATACTTAAACAATAACTCCTCAAATATTTGCAAAGTACTATATTCACCGAGTCGGCCTTCATACACTAATAAACAAAAAATTGGTTCACTAGACCTTCTAAAT